>PVIC010012641.1:0-39344 GCA_004025085.1 Thryonomys swinderianus | reverse complement strand
AAAAGAAAAGAAAATGCTGGATTAGATCAATGTAGAGTACTTGCCTAGCATGAGCAAGGCCCTCATCTGAACTCCAGCACTGAAAAACAACACAGGCCAGGCTTTGGGATGACCCTAGCACTCTGGGTGCTGAGGCAGAATAATCATGAAGTCAACCCAAGCCTGGGAGACTTAGTGATTTAGTAAGATGCTGACTCAAAATACGAATGAATGAATGAAATGAATAAATGGGCTACAGATTTAGCTCAGAAAGGTTTAATTCCCCAGTTGCCACAGAAATAAAATTTAGAAAAAAATCAGGGCTGGAGCTTTAGCTCAGTGGTTCTGGTGCCTGCCTAGCAAGCGCAATATCCTGAGTTTGATCCCAGTAACCACATACTACAGTGCCCGGTATGGTGACTCATGCCCACCAGCAATCAGTACCACATACCACAGTGCTTGGCCATGGTTGCTCACGCCTGTAATCCCAGCACTCCAGAGGCAAAGGCAGGAGGATTGCTGAGTTCCAGGCTTGCCTGGGCTATGTAGTGAGCTCAGGACCCCCCGAACTACAAAATGAGACTGTGTCTCAAAAAAAAAAAAAAAAATCAAGCAACAGCCAATCATCTTGCTCCTGACCATGGACGAGCTTACACAGTCAGTCATTTTCAAATGTTCAACCTTCTGAGGTTGTAGGCATTGAGGAGATCCAGCCATAGGCCATTTAGCCCCAGGTCTTGAACATGAAAGGCCAAAAGCAAGGCAAGAAGGAGAATCCCACCTCCAGAACCAGCACAAGGGATGCAGGGCCCAGTCGCACTTAGGCCCGAGGGCCCATCCACGCTCTCCCGAGGCAAACATGCTTCTGGAGACAGAGCCAGCCAGGCCGTGTGGCTAATCCACCTCTGCAGAAAGTGGGGAGCAGCAGGAGGAGGTGCAAGCAGAGCCCTCTTAGTATCTGCTTGGCCAAGTCTCAAAGCTCTGGGCCAAGGACTCCAACTCTCCCAACGACTTTCCTAATCACCAGTCAGATGCATTTGAGTTTCCCATATGATCACCATCCACTTGAGGTCTGAACCTACCATTGTGAACTTGACCTTTTAAATAAATAAATACTATTTATATATACATCAGAACAAAGTGTGTTTCAGTACATGAATACATTGAGCACATCAGGCTAAATAGCATATCTATCACCTCACATTCTTATCATCTCTTTGTGGTGAGAACATTTAATCCACTCTGCTGACAATTTTGAAATAGAGAGAAATGTCATTATTAACCAGTCACCAAGCTGGCAAGATCGCAAGAACTTATTCCTTCTGCCCAGCTGGCGACACCTCCCTCTGTCACTCTCCACGGACTTGGGATGGATGAGATCACCTCTCCAGGACACAGACAGAGGCCCTTTCCCATAGGGTGCCCCTTCTCCTCAGCTTCTCAAGGGCCAGCCAATAGATGGCACCCCCAGGGCACCCCACCTCCATTCAAGCCGGGCTACAGATGGACAGGGAAGTGTTTAGCTTGGCCTGCAGCCAGCACTGCAGACAACACCACTTGCTGTGTAGACGCCCAGACCGGATGCCATGTCCAAGCCCCCTCCCTCCCCACAGAGGAAGACTCTGAAGAAGTCCCTCTGTGGGGTGGGGCACGGATTGAGCTGCACTGGGCCTCTCTTAGCCAGAGAAAATGCACTAAAGAGGACATTTGGGGAACCCCATACAGTCCCCAACTCCAAAGCTGGCAATGCCAGGGAGATGGCACCAATTTGATGAACAGACAAAATACAATGATGTTGGGGAAGCAGACAGACAGGAGTCACCTCCCTGCCTCCCTTCTCTGCCTGGACACCAAGGGCTGAGCCCAGGGATGCAGGACTGGCTACTCTGAGCTGGGCACTGGGATGTGGGGCACACGAAGCAGGGCAGGCAATTCCGGAGCCTTCCTCCAACACCGCCACACAGCTCTGCTCTCCCCTGCTCCCTCGCCTCCTCTACTTTGATGACCAGGGCAAAGGTCTCTGCATGTGGGAGTGGCCAATGGAAAGCCCTCTAGTGTCAAGAGACCTTCTGAGGGGTCTTGGACCTAATGCCCCATCTGGTCCACATACCGTAGTCCTCATCCTCCGACTCTAGTCACCATCTCATTTTACCCTAAAACTTGGTTTCCAATTCCACTCAAGGCCCTGAAAGAGCTCAGCATAGCACCATCCAGCTCCATGTCCAATCAGACCTGTCCACCCTCCTGCCTCAGACCACAGACTAAACATACCCACCCCAGCACAGGCCCTGTCCTCCCCAACCCTGCTGCCCTTGAGGTGACAGAGCCTCCACTCTGGTCTCCCTGGTCTAAGTGAAGATTAGTGGCAGCCTGGCTTGCACTTCTATAGTGCTCCATCACTGCCCATAGGATAGAGTCTGAGCTCGTTAGCCTAAGGTGCACGGCCTTGGATAACCCAGCCCCAATTATGTTACTCAGTGTGATCCCCTTCCACCACCCTACAGGCAACCGAAAAACCCAGATTGGGTCTGAGTGTTTCATGCCATAGGAACTCGGTGGAGAAGAGGTCACTGCTGATGGAGACCATCAGGGCAGACTTCCTGGGGGGGGGGGCGCATGCAGAATCTGCCCTGGGCTAGCTCACACCCATCCACTCTCGCCAGGGCTCAGAAGCACGACAGACACATCTGGACACACATGTGGAAGTCCTTGTGGAAGCAGGAAATGCTCTTCAAATCCAGGCACTGGGGTCAATGGCTGCGGCAGCAACTGCCTGACACAGGCTCCTTTCAGAGCTGGACCAAGCGACGGACAGTGTGGAGTCCAAGGCCCCTGCAGGACAGACTGCAGAGACGGCTCCCACTGCCCTGCCTGAGTCCTGCTGCCCAACCAAGGGCCAGCATGGGGACGAAGGTGGCACCTGAAGACAGGGAGGGCAGAATTGTAAGAAATACCTCTTGCTAGACATAATGGTGCCCACCTATAATGCTAGCTACTTGAGAGGCTGAGGCAGGAGGATTGGGAGCCTGAGGCCAGCTTGGGAAATTCAAGGAGACTCTGCCTCAAGATAAAAAATTAAAAAGGCCTAGGGATGTTGGCCAGTGGTAGAGTGCTTGTACAGTGTGTGCAAATCTCTGGGTTCCATTCTCAGGACCACAAAAAAAAAAAAATTGTAAAGGAAGGGAGGAAGGAATGAAAACAAAAAGGGAAAGAAACTCTCCTCTTAATAGATTTCCAGACTTCTCAGGTTGAAGCAGGAGGAAACAGTATGAGAAAAGAAAAGAACTCTGATCTATACCTCCTCTGCCCTCAGTGCTTCTGGCACCTCAGTGCCATGTATCAGTGGCTGGGCAGGGGCACTGGAGGTGGCACTGAGTCGGGCATGAAGGGACAGAAGACCACGCCAGACTGGTGGACGCCTAAGCCCTCGGCTCCGCCCTTCCAGGCAGTGTCTCTAGCCAGGGAATGAGACAGAGCTGAAGGACTCAGAGGGAAAAGCAAGGCACAAGGGAGCACAAGGCAGAAACTCCAGCTCCTGCCAACCCTGCCAAGGCTGCCCCTTCCCCGCGGCCACCACACCTCACTGGCCACGCAGCTCACCTCGTGACCCCAGCAGCACAAGCCTTCTGAGGGGCATCCCTGTGTGCTCCAGGACAGAGAGAGAAAAAATTGGAAGCAGCACTGAGAGGCAAAGAGAGCAACTCTGTGAGCATGAGGCTGAGGGAAAAGACAATTAATGAGCTCTTGTTGCAATTAATTTTAAAAGAGAAACAAAAGCAATTAATGTGAGAGGGAGGAATCCCCCGGCTCAGCTGCTCTCGGGGAGGCTGCCCGGTCTGCGCTGTGATTACAAATAAGATGAACAAACTCTCATTGGGGAGGTAGGGGAGTGAATCCCCCGCACACCCCAGCACAGGGCTCTGGGCGAGGGGAGGAGAGGCTGGGCAGCACATACCACAGAAGTAATTGTGACAACACTCACATCAAGGACACTAAAAGGACAAGTTTATTAACTGCTTCACTGACTTATTATAAAAGCTGCAGATGTGTAGTGTACATCAGAACCTCACAACAGCAGTGGCAAACCTGTGGCATATATGCCACAGTGGGCATATGGGGCCCTCTCTGTTGGCAAGAAGGCAAGTCTCCCCAGCTAAGGTTTGACAAATGGCACATACACAACAGCAAAGATCACACTAATTGTGCAAAAGTGTGTCAAATGCATGCCTTTCAATGGAAATCTGTCTCACTGAAAGCTTGTTGTTGTGTTTTTAAGACAAAAGATATTAATGGTGAGTTGTTTTGCTAAACTAAAACCTTGGTACTCAGGTTTAATCGCAGTGTTTGCCCTTGACCATAAATAAGTGGGGCACTCGGCCTCTGAAAGTTTTGCCACCCTTGCCGTAGACCAAGGTGTCACAGCAGGACAATGTGGGTGCCTACTGGGTGCCAACCCATACAGAGGTGGTTTGCACATACTATTCCCCTTCATCTAGACAATTCCTGAGCTCAGTGTTACACTCCCACATCACAGATGAGAAAACTGAGGTTTCACAGGATAAGTGCCCAAGAGAGAACATACGTCCCACATCCCCAAAGACTTAGGTTTGAATCATGGCTCCATAACTTCCTAACCATGTGATCCCATCATGTCATCTTACACGTTATTTAACTTCTCCAAGTCTCAGGTTCCTCATCTGTAAAATAGGAATACTGCTACTTATGCCCCACTAATTGTTAAAATTAAGTGATATGTGTGAAGCACCTAGCCAGTGCTGCCAAGTGCACACGCTAGGTGTTGAGTAGATGCTTATTCTCTTCCTTCCAGGTGTTAAGATTAGTTCCACAGCCAGTGGAGTGTCCATGTTTGCAAAGGGGGAAGGGAAGGCAATTCACACAAATCTGACATATGCCAGTCACTTTACTAGACTTTAGGGTGGGGTGTGGATAATAAGAACTTTGCTTTAAGGAACCTACAAGCTAACAGACCACGCCAGGAACAACTAAATGTCAGTGATGTATTACAGGAGTCTCAGAGCAGATGGATGAGGTACAGAGCCTCAGGAACTTAAAAAGAGGAGGCAAGAGGGCTGCAGGAGGAGAGCACTGGGTCTGCACACAGCTAGTGAAGGGCTGAGATGCTCCCGTGACTTCTGAGAGTGGGCAGGACACAGAGCGGGGGCAGGGCAGGAAGTGAGGGAGGTGGAGGGGCGGGGCTTCTCTCCCAGTGACCCATGATTAAAGATCACTCCTCCTCTTCCTATGGAGAGCTGGAGTCTGTTCCTCCGCCTTTTAGAGATACTCAGTTTGGCCAGTTTTAAGAGGCAGATAAGACACTGGGTGACCCTGTGGCAAGGCCATAAGAAGTCTGCAAGTTTCTACTTGAGTGTGCTGGGATATTTTCCTGGAGATGCAGCCCAGGGCCTCGCCATACTAGGCTCTAGCACTGAGCTCCGTCCTGCCCAGAATGCTCTGAACTGCCTGCCTGGCTGAACTACAAACCAGGTGGGGGGCCACACATGGGTGTCAGCTCAGCTCCTGACAGCCGGCAGCATGTGCCAGCCAGTGAGAAGCTGCCCTGGCTGTCTAGCCAGTGGGACCCTCAGATGATTGCAACAGCAGGAGGTGACTCGGGCAAGAACCATCCCCAGAGCCCGGACCCACAGGATGTTCTCAGCCACTGTGTTCTGTAGGGCCCGTTATGCAGCAATCTCCAACCGGACTATTTCACTAACCTGGCTGCTATTGGGGAATTCAGGATTAAGGTCATACTAAAAAAGATGAGAACTGAGGGGAGAAGGGAAGGAGCTGTGGCGGAGGACTGGGCTGGGAATCAGCTTCACCTGCCCAGGAGCTCCAGCTCTCACTACCCGATGACTCTTCCCAACACCAGGCCAGATCAATAAAGCTCATAATTCAATCTACCCCCAGGGAAATAACTGGGGGGGGGAAATCAGTACATATAAAGATGTTTAGGATGGAGCTATTTATAATAGCAACAAATTGGAAACAACCCAAATTCTTGGTAACAAGAAAAGAGCTCTATGGTAATGTGGTAACATGACAATTATTTATAGCCATTTTAATGACACATTTATAGATCACTGTCATACCTGGGAGCATTTATAGAAAATAACATTAAGTAAAAAACAAAAGCATGACAGGACAATGGTCCCACACTAATTACAAGTAGTAAAAACATGAACAAAGAGGAAAAGGCACATGGACTAAGTGTATATTTTAGTATCTACTTAGCCTTTGTTTTTTTTTTTGTTTTGTTTTGTTTTTTTGTTTTTTGAGACAGGGTCTCACTTTGTAGTTCAGGCCGGCCCTGAGCTCACTATGTAGCTCAGGCAAGCCTTGAACTCAGCAATCCTCCTGTCTCTGCTTCCCGAGTGCTGGGATTACAGGCGTGAGCCACCACGCCCGGTTTAGCCTTTGTTTTTAAACAGTGGGTTAATACTGCTTTCTTTTCTTTTCCAGTACTAGCTACTGAGCCCAGGACCTTTGCATTAGGCTAATTTCCAGCTTTCTTTATTTTTCCTCTGGAGCTGGGTCTCACTAAATTGCCTCAGTAGGGCGCTCATTTCAACTCCTCCTGCATCAGCCTCCTGAATGGTGGGGTCATGTGTGTGCACCTCCACACCTGGCTCCATTTTTTACTTATCTGTTTTTGGTTTTTTGAGACAGGGTCTCACTACATAGTTCAGGCTGGCCTTAAACTCGGTATGTAGCCCAGGCTGGCCTCAAATTCAGTGATCCACTTGTCCCCGCCTCCCAGTTACAGTTTAGGATCACAGGCATGTATCACTATGCACAGTGAGATTTTTGCATCTAAAAAAGTTGGCCTATGTCTTTTCTCGTTTTAAAAAAGTACAGTACCAGTACAGAAGAGGTAGCTCAGTGATAGGCCATTTGTCTAGCGTGCATGAGGCCCTGGGTTTCATCACCAACACTGCCAAAAATGGGAGGAAATCTTTCACCCAGGTAAGGTAGCACATACCTATAACCAACTTACTCAGGAAGCTGAGGCAAGCGGATCACTTTGCACCCAGGAAATCAAGAACAGTCTGGACAGCTGGACATCCTAAAAATGGACTCAGGACTGGATGGAAATGGGGAAGATAATCTTTTGAAAAACTAGAAGATGCTCTCTGCAACCCAGAGAAATGGAGTAAAATCCTGGGCCCAAGGCAGAAGGAAGAGGAAGAGATGGGCAGAAAGATGGGTGGAGTGAGGGAGAGAAGGAGTGGGGAGGGGGCTGCTTGTCTCCTCAGCGGGGGAGCTGGATGTTAGAAAACAAACCCACTGTGTTTGCTGACACAGTGGGAAGAGAAGGACTCACACAAAAGCCACCCATTATCCCATAATTATTGTCTCTCTCGTGCCTGCAATTAGCGGCTGTCTGAGAGGCGGCTGCCGGGTAAATAAATGTTCGCCTGCATTAGAGTCAATCAGCCAGCTGAAGCACCAATTAGCAAGCCCACTGCAGACACTCCAGTACCCTCAGCAACCGAAGGGAGGAAGGGGATAGAGGAGACAGAGGACACCCTGGCCGGGCGCACGCCATCCTGGAAGCAAGCAGGAAAGGGCTGCTCAAGGCGATATCTTGAGCCCAAACCTAGAGGCCAGTCTTGTCTCAAATGAGCCAAAGCAGGGCAATGGGTGCTCCACCCCATGCCAGGTCAGAGGGTCTGCACTATCCTGTCCCAGGAGCTGCTATGGAAGGGAAGAGGCAAGAGAAGAGGCTGTCACCTCTGCATCACCAGAGGTGATGGACAGGGAGCCATCTTGACTGAGAAACAGACTCACACCGCCCTTTGGCTGCACTTCTCCAGTAAAAGCTCAGCAACAGAACGAAGCAGTTAATGTCAAGCAGTTAAAGATGATTCCTTTGTCCAGAGAAGGGCGAGCAGCTGATGGAGGCGCCCCAACTCCTCTCCTGGGACTGAGGCAGCCAGGGGCACCCAGCAGGCAGTCCCACCCTGCACACCCAGTGCCTGGCCGCCCTGCTGCACCAGCCGGTGAGGCCTGTGTCCTGCCACAGACTGCAGCCCCGGGTCTCAGGCTGCTAGACAGAACCAGGCTGTCAGGATAGCTCTGAGATAAGAGAGGTGGATCACGCCTGGTGAGAGGATCCTGACCTGCTGGATGCAGTGCAGCACACCTGTCATCCTGGCACCATGAGAGGCTGAGGCAGGAGGATCACAAGTCTGAACCCAACCTGGGCAACTCAGTGATTTAGCAAGACCATGTCTCAAAATTAAAAATTTTAAAACAGGCCAGGCGATGTCACTCAGTGAAAAACCCCTGGGTTTAATCTGCAGTACCAAAAAAGAGAGAGTAAGAGAGAGAGAATCTGGTCCAGTGGGCTCAACTTGTCCCACATGACAATTCCCCAGAGAGCTTTCTGAAAATGCAAGTGCCTGGCTACCACCACAGACCAACTAAATCAGCTCTTCGGGGGGGGGGGAGGATGGGGAGGTCCAGGAACATGTATTTCTTTTTTTTTCTTTTTTTTTTGCTTTTTGAGACAGGGTCTCGCTTTGTAGTTCAGGCTGGCCCTGAGCTCACTATGGTGCCCAGGCAAGCCGCCGCGAACTCAGCAATCCTCCTGTCTCTGCCTCCTGAGTGCTGGGATTACAGGCGTGAGCCACCACATCTGGCATTGCGGTATGTGGTGTTGATTGTTGGTGGGCATGTCTCCACGCCCAGCATTATATGTGGTTACTGGGGATCGAACTCAGGACCTTGAGCTTGCGAGGCAGGTGCCGGAAGCACTGAGCTAACCCTCCGGCCCAGGAACATGTATTTCTTTAAAGCATCCCAGGGCTGTGGCTACTACTCTGGTTTCCTAATTACAGATAACACATCAGGAGTCCAGGGCAGGAATACCGGACTTCTCAAAGGTGACAGAGCCGGAGCTTGAACCAGACTCAGCAGCCAACGCCAGAGCCTGTATCTTCCCTACGATGTCACAGCATCTCTCACATCTGTCTGACTTCTAAGATAATAACAAAAAGGGAGCCTGGAAAAGGATGCTGGAGGATGAGTCGAACCAAAGTGTGGAAATTACAGGAAGAAAATCAAGCTCAGCATTCAGGAGCAGGACAAACTAAAGCCATCCAGCGACGGAAGGACAGTGCTCCTCATCACTGGGGCTTCCGGTGGTAACAACGTGCCTGGGACACCGAAAAGCCAAGGTTCTTCGGGAGGAAAGAGGAACCAGAGGGAAGGCCACTTCCAAGGCCGACCATGAACTCCCTGCTGTCTTGGTCTCTCTATCTGGAAGAACAGACTCTGATACCTGGCACACAGTGCTTATAACAAGCTACAGACTTGACCACTGCTTCTGTTGTGTGTGATGGAGAGCAAGGGACAGCCGTAGCCAGCTCCAGCTTGGCCAGGAAGCCTGTAAATTGAGCCAAAGGGGGGATGGTGGGAAATATGAGAATGAGCTGCTGCTGACACCTTGTTCTCCTGACCTGTTACCTCAGGAGATTCTTGTGGGAGTGACAAACTCCTCTAAGATGGCTAAAAATACCTTGTTCCTTCTCAAAGAAATATTCAAGATACACAGAGTCAACTGAAAAGATGTTTAAAGAGGTTCAGTGTTTCCTAATTCAAACCATCCTTTGGACTAGTACCTTACCTATGTCATCCTCTGAAGTAAGGGACAAAGCAGGGTTTCCCAAAGGAAGGTGGACAAGGACAAACAAGATATAACGCAATTCTACCCTACAAGTCCTTCAGCTAACGGTGGGGAAACAGCAAACCTGGCTCCAAGCTGAAGGAGAACAAATATCTAAAGTCTCAGCCCAGGGAAAGATTTGGGCTGAGGGCAAGGTCACTACACCCCTTGCACAGCATCTCGTCTCCAAAACTAAGGAAAGTGGGGGAAGATATGTATCAAGAGCTACTGGTTTTAGGATATAAAGTCAAATCACAAAAATCAATTGGTTCTTGTATACCAACAATGAACCACTGAGAAAGAAACCAGGAAAAGAATTCTATTCACAATAGCTTCAAAATAAACAAAACACCTAGGATTCAACCTACCCAAGAAGGAGAGAGACCTCTCTAATGGCAATTACAGAACACAGAAAAAAGAAATTGAAGAGCACATTAGAAAATGGAAAAACAGTCCTTGCTCTTGGGTCAGAACTAATATCACAAAAATAGCAATCTCTGTTGATTTAATGCAATCTATAAAATACCAACATCCTTCACTAAACTAGAAAGGATAATCCTAAAATTCATGTAGCTCCAGAAAAGATCCAAATAGCCAAAGCAATTCTAAGGAAAAAGAGCAAAACTGGAGGCATCACCATACCAAATTTCCAGTTATATCACAAAGACACAGTAACCAAAGCAAGACAGCACTGGCTGGGCCGGAGATTTAGCTCAATGGTTCCAGTGCCTGCCTAGCAAATGCAAGGTCCCTGGTTCAATCCAGGTAACCATATACAATGATAAAATATTGGGCATGGTGACTCCTGCCCACCAGAAATCAGTACCACACCCCACAATGCCAGGCATGGTGGCTCACACCTGTAATCCCAGCACTCAGGAGGCAGAGACAGGAGTATTGCTGAGTTTGAGGCTTACCTGGGCTACACAGTGAGCTCAGGGCCAGCCTGAACTACAAAGTGAGACCCTTTCTCAAAAAAAAAAAAAAAAGATAGCACTAGCCCTCCCCAAAAATATAAGCCAGGCAGAGTGGCAGGTACCCACATCCTAACACCCAGGGAACTTACGGCAGAAGGCTTGCATGTTCAAGGACATTAATGACTTACCAAGATTCTGTCCCAAAATTTTAAAAATAAAAAAGGTTGGGAATGTAGCTCAACGTGAAGGGCCTGGGTGAAGAAAGGTAGACAATGGAATAAAACAGAATACACAGGACAACCCCATGGACCTGCTGTGGCCATTAGATTTTTGACAAGGGGCCAAAAACCTGTTGGAGAAAAGAGAGCCTCTTTAACAAATGGAACTAGGAAAACTGGGTATCTACTGATAGATGATTGAAATTAGATCCCCATCTGCCACTCTGTACAATCCAGTCAATATGGATCAAAGACCTGCATGTAAAAAGAGACTTTGAAAATGCTGGAAGATAACATAGGGGAAATATTTGAAATTAGCCACAGGCAGACTTCTCAAACAGGACTACACTAGCTCAGGAAATAATATTAAGAATCAACAGATGGGCCAGGTATGGTGGTGCATGTAGGTAATCCCAGCACTTGGGAGGCTGAGGCAAGAGGATCACCATGAGTTTGAGGCCAACCTGGGCTACATAGTGAATTCAAGACCAGCTTGAAATACATAGGGAGATCCTGCCCAGGCAAGCCTTGAACTCAGCAATCCTCCTGTCTCTGCCTCCCGAGTGCTGGGATTACAGGCGTGAGCCACCACACCCAGCATTGTGGTATGTGGTATTGATTGCTGATGGGTGTGAGTCACCACGCCCAGGATTGTACGTGGTTACCAGGGATCGAACTCAGGACCTTGCGCCTGTGAGGCAGGCGCCGGAACCACTGAGCTGAATCTCCAGCCCAAGAAGTCATTTTTTAAAAGGTAGTTTAAAAAAATGTGGCATAGTGTTGATGACTTTGATCTTGATTCTTACAACATGAGTTCTGGGAGATCACAGACCCAATCAAAATATTTTCTTTCCTTTCCAGGTTCTAGGGATTGAACCCAGGGTCATGCTAAGTTGCCCGAGCTGACTTTGAACTGGAGATCCTCCTGCTGTAGCCTCTTGGATGCTGGCCCTATTTACAGGTCGGGGCTTGGCATTTCTAAGGAGGAACCAGCTTGATCCAAGGCAGTTCCCTCAGAAGGTGCCTGAGCTTGGCCCTGCCCCTACCTACCAGGCTCCTTTCTCAGCCGCTCTCGGCTGGCTCTGTCCCTCTCTTCCCACAGGATCCTCTCCACACGCCCCATCTCTACTGTGCGGCGTCCAGAAGCCCGGGTCTCTCTCCATCTTCCCAGCTTCCTTAGGTCTGGAGTCAGCCACTATGAGACACATCTCAAAGGATCTGAGTCCCACCCAACCCATGTGGCACAGGGACGCAGGCTCAGCCCCATCCTTGGCACAGGTCCTACAGTCACTGGGGGAGCGAGCGGTCCTCTAGTGCCACCCACACAGGGCGGCAGCAGGTCAACAACAACTCCCGGTCCCCCTTCTCCCACCTCTGGATCTCCCCTCCCCTGGGCCAGGTGTCCCAGGAGAAACCACCGGACAAATCTTCCTTCTCTGCTGAGTCACCCGACCTTCAGGGTCAGCTCACCCAGCATCCCAGCAGCTACCCACAGCCACATCTCAGTGCCATGGACAAGCGAAAGAGCAGAAGCCATGAGTGCGGAGCACAGCGAGAGGAAGACAGGACCAGGCCCCCCGGCCAGGGCAAGCGTGCACTACTACACAGGGCGAAAGTGGGCAGTGAGGGTTTCTGGATTTGAGGAGGGTCTGGCCACCAGAGGGGCGCCACGCTGTTGATACCGACATGGGTGGGAAGGAGCTGTAAGCACTAGTCCTCCCACCACCCCACCTCTGGCCCTCACCCTGCTTCAGCTTCTCAGGGACTTTCTGCATGGTCGGAAGGGTCCCCCAGACCAGACCAAGGGCAGATGACAGCCCCCCGTAGATGCACATGAGTGGCTCATCCTGCCAGCTGGTGGCTATAGCATCCACCGCCCCACTCTTCCAGGACACAGCATCTGGAGCCTCTGGAAGAAGCCACCTGGGCGGCCCTGCAAGCCATAGATAAACTACAACTGGTGGTGGAGGCACCATTGTCTGGCTGGAAAATATTCCAGTTTCACAGTCAAAGGGCCCAATAAAGGGACTTGGGAAGAAACTGAGGAAATAGTCATACATCTCAATTTTGACTCCTCCCCACCTCGCAGGGTGACCTTTTAAATGCCTCATATCTCAGAAAATAGCTTCTTCATGGAGAAAAGGGACAAACAGACGCTGCCCTGAACAAGCTTGGAGGAGCAATTCTACATAGAGTTCAGGGGAAAATCATTTCATAATTAAAGTACGACTATGGCTATCTAAGGCCCCACGTCGCCCTGCTGACTATGAGAGCTGACTGTGGCATGTGGGAACATAATTCTATTCTGCCTCAGGTCACACATGAGGCCGCAATGGTCTGTGACTCTGTGGGTGTCAAGTCAAAGGCAAGATCACATCAGCTGAAGACATCCCCAGAGCCAAGCAGCAACACAAAAGAGAAAGTTCTCACTGGAAGGACACTGAACCCCTTATCAGTTTAGCCATCCCGCCTACTGTCTGGGAAAGGCTCCCTCCTTTCCTGAGATTTGCATCTTTTTGGAATGGAATCCAAGACACCACAGCCCCTGAGTCATCCAGGGCTCTGTCCCATTACTGTGGCACCCAGGAAATAGTGGTAGCGAGAAGACTCTCTGCCTACTCTGAGGCACCAACCTCTTCACGTGCATCACCCCCCCCCCATGCTTTGAAATTACACAAGTCTCTGTTCTATAGCCCTTGTGGCCTATAATAGTACAGTACATGGGCTGGCACAGGGCAGAGTACATAGAGACAGAATTAGAGGCTGTCAGGAAAGATACTCAAATTCACAGCGAGAACAGGTTCATCTTTGGGCAACCTCCTCACCCTCCTAAAGTACCAATTCTCATTATCTACCCAGCCAGTGACAGACATCTCCAGCCCGCATGAATCGCCCCTGGTGCTGCCCTAACAAGTTTCAAAGGGCCCAAGAGCCTAGAAAATCTAACCAAGAGCCCAGGACAGACACCTCTGACTGCTCCCACACCTGCAGCTGCAAGTGATGCCATGCAAGCCAGTGGTGCTGATCCCTCCATGAGAAGCTTAGTGGGACAAGAACCCAGCTAGGCTCCAAGCTTCTTGCCACCCCTCCTAGCACCCCAAGCCCCATCAGCAAGGAGGGCAGATAAAGCTGTGAAAGGAATTCTCCAAACAGAAAGGAAGTGCCTCTCACCAGAAACACCCAGCCCTTCTGGGCGCAAAGGGCAAAGTCCCCCAGGGAAGGGAGGGCCAGCACTCTCTACTGCTCCCCACCCAGATGGGAGGGTCTCTTCCTGAGAGCCTCAGAAACAGGCTGAATACACACAGCACAGATGAAAATAGAGTGGAGCTATATGGTTCTTCCACATGGTCCTCTTACCGCAGGCCTTATCTCTATCACAGCAAGTATATGCAGGGCCAGCATTCCGCTTGGGTATTCCAGAGCCACCATTGCCCCTCTGCCTGCAGCTACTGTCAATCTCAACCTCCAGGTGCCAGGCTCTCCCCAAGATGCCAGCCTGTGATGGATTCTGCACTCAGCAGCCTGACCAGCATCTCGTTCCCCATACCAGAGGCATGCAATGAAAAGCAGGCCTCCCTATGGACTGGCTAAGGGCCTTTCTGTCAGAAACATCTCCAGACAGCCAAGAGCTTCAGGCCGGGCTGAGACCGTGGCTAGAACCAGCTGTTGGGAAGGGTTAGCTTCCCACAGCCAGCCCCACCCGGTCCTCCCTGATGCACCTCCCTCATCCTGACGGGACACCTGGATGGCTTCAGTCATCCTCACCAATCTACAACTCTCCTCATCACTGGCCTCCTCAGTTCTGGGGCAACACACTAGGGGCCCAGAGCTCTGGATATGGCTCCAGGCCCTCAATTTTGAGGTGAATAGGGAAGATCTTTTTAGCTCCTTAGATCCAGCTCTTTCTGTATAAGAAATCTTCAGTTCTCACAGTGAGCACAAAACCTTCTGCTCTTCTCACAGTGAGACTCAGCAAAGAAGCCCGCGAGGAGCCTGCGCAATGGACACCCTATGACATCTGCCTCTGTGACCCTGAACAGTGGTGTAACCTTCAAGCCTCAGTTCCCTCATAGTTGAGAGCTGTGAAAATCCAACAGGTGACATGAGATGAAGATGCAAGAAAGCCTGCCACCCCACATCAGTATTGCTCACACTGAACGTAGCAACTTGCCCATAGCTGTGAAATCCAGCCCAAGGGTCAAGACCATCTTTAGAGGGAAAAAAATCAAAAACCAAAATAAGACCAGCCCGGAACAGACATTTACCAGGAAGCTGGTGTAAGGATAACAAACATGTCACTAGCCCATGATGAGAAATGCATTTCCACTGGCTGCCACAGAAAAACCTCCATTAGGCCCACCCTGCAGGCTCCTGCTCGATTGGCTCACCTGTGTGACTCGCTCTCCACCTCCAGAGATTGGGGCAGTAAGGGACCAGGTGGCCAGAGCTTGACAACTCCAACCACACTGCACCTCAACCTGGGCTCAGCACAGGTTCTGACCCAGCGGCACCATCAGCGGAAGCGGTTCACAGGCTGGGCAGCACAGAGAGGCCATCAGTGTGGAAAGAGAAAGGAGACTGTCCCAAACAATGGCCCGTGTCTGCCCCACCAGTTCCCTGGTCATGAAACTGGAGCTCAGAGGTTCCAATGATGTGGGGGCAACTGAGCGCTGGGCTTGGAGGCTCCTCAAGCTTCCCACAGGACCAACTGCGATTCTCAAGGCCAGAAAGAGTGCCCATGTCCCGTTACTTCTGTTGGCCAAGCCAACACACACCACAAAACACACATATACAAGGGCAGAAGCCACATAGCATCCTGTCCTACCTGCCCCTCTCTGACTTTCCCAATCCCCAGAGAGAGGGACTGTACTGGGGGCATCTGGAATTGTCTTCCTTCTGGTCTCACCCTTGTCCTTCTCTGTGTCTTTAGAGACTGATTCCCCCCAGCTCACCACCCCCTCCCCCCAAATACCAGCTAACTTGTTACCCAGGCAACCCAGCTGGGAGGCTGCCGGTTACCGTGGCAACTCAGCATGGCCGCCAGGCTGCCTAGCTTAGGAAGGTCAGGGGACCAGCCAGGCTACAGAGCAGCTGGGATGTTGCTGGCAGGACTGGCTCAGGCCAGGAGGCCTATATGCCAAAGGGAATTAAGTTCCTGCTGTCAGGGGACCTTTCAGTCCCTCCAGCTTAGAACGTGAACCATAGCTGACCTCCCTGGTTCTGGCACCAGAGTCTGATCCCTTCCATCTTCTCCCCAGAGTACTGGTCACTTCTCCTCAAGGAGGCTTTCTCAGACTGAGCACCCACCTCGCGTCACTCAGCCCAGGAAGGGCCCCTCACCCTCCTCCCCTTTTGAGCATATTCAGGAGGTGACACGCATGCAATCTCCATGTCTCTTCCTGCAGATTCGCACTCTCCCTGCCTCCCCTCTCCCTGGGACCTATGTTGGTAAAAATGACAAGGAAGAGCTAATATTTTCTAGTACCTACTATGCTTAGCACTCCCTAGTCGCCTTGAGTGAAGTTTCTCAGGTGATCCACAAAACAAACATACTACCTCATTTTGCAGATGTAGCAACTGCGACCTAGAGAAGTTAAGGGACTTGGTCAACATCATAGAGCTAAGACGGAAGGCGCGGACTTCCTAAAACTTCATGAGCTACTGACTTCCACCCACCCCTGACAAAGCCACCACGGGATTGGCTTTAGGAGGTCATTTTGAACATTTAGTAAATGATTATTTGGTGCTAGATGTTTTCTTCATTTTATTTGAATTCACTGTATTTCATCCTCACACCTGTGCAGGAAGCTTAGGAAACTGGGGCCCAGAGAAATCATGTAACTCTCTCAAGTCTTCTC
Organism: Thryonomys swinderianus; assembly: GCA_004025085.1. NCBI lineage: Eukaryota > Metazoa > Chordata > Mammalia > Rodentia > Thryonomyidae > Thryonomys > Thryonomys swinderianus. The sequence continues at coordinate 22,681 of PVIC010012641.1, read as the reverse complement.
CCATGACAAGGCAGCTTAAGGTTTCTACCTCAAGGTATCTTTTCCTGACCCTAGCAGAATCTAGCTCTTTCTTGGCCACCAACCTCATATGATATCCTATTCAGGGTAATCACTTACCTTCTGCCCCCTTTCCAGACTAAGACTTTTAAAATCAATTTTTGCAACCTAGGACCTGAACTATGGCTTGTGTTAAAATGACTCCCCGTGGGGAGGGGCACAGAGTCTCTTCTTTTCAGAGAGGCCGCTTTTCAGAGGTGGCTGAATCCAGAGTGTGTGACGCTGGGATTGATTCATGGTGCAGTGCCACGATCAAGGACACCAGGATGAAGGGCGTGAATGCTGCCCGCCCTACGTCGTCTGGTTAAAATGAAAGGGCCAGAAAGGGCTTCTTCCCGTGTTGCTGTTGCTGTCTTTGGCATGCCATGAGCTGTTCTCCTCTGTGACATCCCTCTGCCCTGTGCTACCCTGCCATGGACTCAGCCAACTATGGTCTAAAACCTCCACAAACTGTGAGCTATATAAATTTCTCCCTTATAACTTTGGTTGTCAGATATTTTGTCTCAGCAACAAGGGAAAAATAGCTAAGACAACCAGTCTGTTATATGGATATAGAGTAAATATTTGTCTTGAGAATGTGGTAGGGCCAGAACCCCCAGTCCTTCTCCTCTAGTCTCAGTTCATGCTCCGTCTACCATATTCCTCCTCTCTCAGTCAGACAAGAAGTCAGCAGACCACTGCTGTGCACCTGGCCCTGTGCCCAGCATCCCAAACACAACTGAAGCAGCTTGCACCGTCTCTTCCCGTGGGAGCCCAGTGCCAGGAGGACAAGGGTGCAGAGAAGGGGCACGTGTCCACCACGAGTCTTTCTTGTGCCTCGTGCATGTGCCTCTTCCTTGGGGCCAAACTTGCTCCCATCTAAAGCTTTAAACACCCAACGTGCATGGAGCGCCCTCAAATCACAGTCTGGGGGAGCATGGAAGGATGAGAAGACCACAGAATGTGGAACTACTGGGCATCCCCGGAGGGACAGATCTGGTCTAGCGGTCTGGGGCACAGGGGCATGTGTCTCTGAGATACTTTCATATTTGGTGTGACAAAGTGACATTAACTGACTTGCACCTCAGTGAGGACGGCAAAGCTGGACTTACCACCGAGGCTCAGAAGGGGAAGGCGTTGATTAGGAGGGTACCTGGGCTCTCCACCTTGCCATGATCTAACACGTCTCTGGGCACCACACACTCCATCACTGCCCTCCCCCTCCTCCCCGCCAAGCCAGGTTTCCCTTCCCTACTTCAATCCATTCAGCTCCCAGCAGGCAGCCCCAGTTCTGGACAGGCCCGGACTCTCGGGATTGCCATGAATGGTCATGAGGAGGCAGGAACCAAGCAGGATCAGAAAAATGACCTCACCACCCAAGGCCGGGTTGAATTTAACAGGCTAATTGCAAGCACTTGGTCAATTAAAAGAAAACTGGCATCTGCAATTATAGCTGCATGTTCTTCTCAGGTAATGATGTGCCATACAGGGTGGGTGGGTGTGGAGAGCTGATGGCCAAGCTGTCCTGGGGGTGCAGCTCCCAACCAAAGCCCAGAAGACGTGACTGAGAGCAGGCAGAGGTGCAGCCCTGGCCGGGGATCCAGGGTCCTCATCGCAGTTTGGGTGCACCTCCATTTCCTGAACCTGTACAAGGACCACTGTCTAGACACCAGCGAGTGACTGGGAGGATTTCTGCCACCCCCACACTACCTGCCCTCTGCGTGTTTCCCGCCAGCCCCCACAGCACCTGGCTGGCCTTCGAGTTGAAGCACCGTTCAATAATAGCTGACATTTGAGTGATGACGTGCAGTTTACAAAATACGTCGTGCACTATTCCTCATCAAGCTGTCAACAAGGTAGTAAGTGGGTGGGGATACTTCACTCCAGTTGTCAGACCAGAAAGCAAAGATTCAAAGGGACTACACTGCTACAGGTCACACAGATAGATAATACTGTGTGCCAGGATTTCTCATTCTGTTCTGTTGGATTTTTTTGTTTTGTTTTGTTTTGTTTTGTTTTTGAGAGAGTCTCACTATGTAGTTCAAGCTGGCTCCAACTCAGGGCACTCTTCCTGGCTCAGCCTCCTGATTGCTGGGATTATAGCTGTCTTGAACCAGGATTTCAATCCATATCTTTCAATTCCAGCTCTCTCTTAATAACACATGGACCAGAATTTATCAGATCAGCTCATACTAATTTTGAAAAGTACAAAGAGGGTTCACCAGGAGAAATCTCTGGGAGGAAGACTGGATAGATTTGATGAGGGAGGGTCAAGAAAGAATATACAAGCCAGTTATACTGCTGCATTCCTGTAATCCCAGCATTCAGGAGGCTGAGGCAGGAGGACAAGGCCAGTTTGAACTATGTATCAAGACACTGGATCAAAACAACAACAACTAAAGGCTGAGCCAGAGCCAAGTATGAGGGGACACATCTATAATCCCAGCACTTTGGGAGACTGAGGTGGGAAGATTGCAGTTTTGATCCCAGCCCAGGAAATTCAGTAATTCAGTGAGAACCTTTCTCAGAATAAAAAGATAAAAAAGAGCTGGAGATGTAGCTCAGTGCAAAAACCGGAGGTAGGATGTCCTTTAACACACACAGCTGAAGATTTGAATGTATGTTTGTTAAAGAGTATATTATATATTATTATAAATATGGACTAGTGACATTTCACTCATCTCTTCTTAAAAATTTTCAGTCTTACCATCAGAGGAATGAATCTAACAAAGGAATAGAAGCACTGAAGAACAATGAGTCAAGAACTTAAAAATTGTTGAAATGCTCAGTGTCCTGCTCAAGGCACAAGATACATTCTCAGACCCAACTGCTGGGAATGGAAGTTAGAGCTTTTGAACATGGAATCTGGTAAAATATGTTCAAATATTTAAGAATATGCAGCAGTTCCACTTCTAAACATGTGGCCTAAGGAAAAAGTTACCCAGAAATGTAACAACTTAGATATTTACTTGTTCACTGTAGCATTTTTATAAAAGCAAAAGACTGGGGTTAGCTGGTCTGATGTAAGGATCAAAAAAACATATAGATTAGATCCATAGTAAAATACTAAACAGCTACTTGGATATTTAAGAGAATATTAATGGCATGGAAAAATGCTTAAGTGACCATATATACATCTGGCTCAAAATTTTAATGATATATATGTTTATCATGGTGATAAATGTAGTCATATGTCTGAATTCCTAAAAAGATACATATATACATGAAGTCTCTGAGAGAATTATGATAGACTCAAACTTTGCATGTCTTTCTACATTTTTTAACGATTATGTATTACTTTTATGCTCACAGAATAGTAAATTTTTTTTAGTGAGTTCTTTTTATTACATCAATTCTATGTCTTGGGATGTATCCTTTGGAAATGATCCAAATCAAAGAGAATGTTTCATGAGCAAAAATGTTTATATTGTGTTTATTTGTGAAAGGAAAATAAAAGTAACCCCCTCACTGTCCTACACAGAAACGCCTCTGTCCACGCACCAGCTGTACATGCTATTTTCCTAAGAAACCCCTTCTTACTGCCATGTGAGAGAGAAGACTGTCATGTCCTGAGCAGCTTCAAAGACAGAGCCAGAGAACGAAGGCTTCTCAGGCAGAAAGCTCCCACCGCCGAGGATGCTGTGATGTGGTGGTGAGCTCCCGTCCCTGGGATTTCCAAAGAAGGCTCGCTGGGGCTCATCTGGCGCAGCTGAGTCAGGACAACAGAGACTCAGGGGCTTCTGCAGGAGCCCCCTGAACTGAGAGATTCCTCTCCTCTTCCCTTGGCCCCTACTGATTCTAAATGTTTCTCTTTGGTCTCCAAGAGGCTTAGCTGGTCAGAGACCGGAAGTTATCTCCCTCAGCTCCTTTCAGAGATCCAGGGCTCTCTCAGCGCTTGGCCCACCAGTGCCCACAGCTGCCACCCTCTGCTCGGCTCTCCCACACCCAGCTCTGCCACGTGGATGCCCAGTGACCTCGGGTAAGTCTCTACAGGTAGGTGAGGAAGACAGAGGGGAAACTGGCTGGGATCTGGGATCGGACGGCCAACACTGGGAGGCCTCTCGGAACCCAGCCACCCCCAGCAGGGCAAGCAGCACCAGGAGCTGCAGAGCTGGGCCGCAGTGTGCCCGGAGGTGGAGGCGGGTGCAGTGTGGGCCGAGCCAGGGCGGGCTGCTGGCTCCCGACTTCCTCAGTAATTACTTCATTTGCACTGTGCAGGAAGAATCAAACTCAATAATCCAGGCAGACGCACTGAAAGTAATTATCTATGTAATATGTCCCGCACCATCACCTCACCGAGGAGAAGGAAAAGGAGCCGAACTGGCAAAAAAAATGTCCCCTTTGTCTGCAGCCCATGCAGCAGCCCAGCAGGATTAATTACACCCCGCGCTGACATTTATCACCTGGCCGCTGATTGGGAAACCAAGGACTTTTAATAATTCATATCTCCATATCTGCAGCCCAGCACTGTGGGCCTTGCGCAGAGACGCCGAAATCCGTTCATTTCTCAAGGAAAGCCTCATGGCTGTGCCCTCGGCAACCCTGGGCCTCTCTCTCCTGCCGCCACCTTCTGTGGCCGGCCGTCCCTCCGCTCTCCACGACCAGTCAGCGCGGCTCCTGCCCATGCAGCTGCTCCCGAGTGGGATTTGAAGCCTGGACGTCCACAGCCCCGTGCTCCTCTACAGCACCCTGAAGCAGGACTGGGGATGGCTGGGCTGCCATCTGGCCAGGGGCTCAGCCCCTGCCTACAGGAGGCCCCCCAGTGGACTGTACCACGGAGCTGCCAGAGGCAGGGTGAGGGGCCTAGAGAGGTTTGGGGAAAAGTGCTCAGCTCTGAAGGCTGTGAGTCCCTCCGTCCCCCACTGCACCTTCTCCCCCCCACCAGCCTGCAGCTGGCCCTCCCTTGCCCTGCCCTAGGGCGGCCCCCAGGCACCACCTCATTCTCCCAGCCCAGGCCTGCGATCTCCCCTGCGCTCTCCTCTCCCTGCCCTCACCCTCCCAGGCCTTCCTTGCCCCTCTGGCCCATTCCCAGCCCCCCCCCATCTCCCCCCATACCTCTCCACACAATGAACCTGGAGCTTTCAGCGAGGGGTGCTCCCTCCATCATGCACAGCCCCCTCACTGCCCACCACCCTGTCCCAGGCTTCAGCATCTTCGGGAGCTTCCTTCTAACCTTCACCCCCAGACTCAGGTGCCCCCAGGAATCCCAGAGCCCCGGCCCGGCCCCGCGGGAAAGATCGGCTCTGCCCATCCCCTGAGCGGAGGGCCCCCGGGGGCTGACCCAGCCGGACAGACCCCTTCCTCCTCCGTGGCCCTCACTCATTCCTTCCAGCCCAGCAGAGGCCAGCGGGAGGGCCAGGCTGGGCCCCGGCGGCGGAACCTAGGAGGCTGATGGCTGAAGCCGACCTCACCCAGGGGATGTAATACAGATGTAATCGATTCAGACAGCATCAGGCTTCCTGGGGATGGGGGACGGGGTGGGGGCACAGACTGGGTGAAATCAGCATTCTCAGCATCCACGGTCCGAGTAACTCTGCCAAGGCGGAGGCTCGAGAGGGAGGCAGTGGTACCGCAGCGCACACAGCCCGCCTCGGCGGCGGCCCTGACCCCAGCCCAGCCTCCTCCTCCCGCCTCCGGGCGAGCGACTCACCAGCTCCTTCCGAGGTGTGATCGGTGAGGGCGCCACCTCCGCGGGCCCAGGCGCCCCTCCCCCAGCTCAGGCCGGCTGGGGTCGGCCTTCCCCACCCCGCCCGCGGCCCCTTCTGAAGAGCGGCTCTGGCTCTCAGCAGATCTAATCAGTCATCTCTGCCTGGCAGGTCCCTGGCGCAGGGAAAGGATGCTGTTGTGGCTACTGCAGGATCCAGCATCTTCCCAGGCAGAGGCAGCTGGGCATGCTCCATGGGCTCCGCGGGGATTCAGGGCCACGTGACTCTCCCTCGGCAAGCTGTCACTTAGGATCAGGAGTAAATAGTCCCCGGGAAGGTTTAACTCCATGCACACCAGGGACGAGCTGCTAATCACCCTAGCGGCCGACCTCCCTCCCCCAAGGGAGAGCCCCCCCACCCGGACAGGGCTGTCCCCCTAAGGGCACTGGGCCAGCAGCTGGGTGCTGCAGTCAGAAGAACAGGGAGCCTACACCGTGCCTACGCGCGCACTGCCTCTGGGCCCCTCTGTGGCCTTGTCCCAAGAGAGGCTCAACTGAGGCTGGGTACCTCCACACACCCCGCCCAATGACAGAAATTTAAGGAAGAAAACAACCCGAGAGAAGGGACCACATACAAGGACCCAGGACCGCCTGGTCCTCCACTCAAATTGGGCTCCAGCGGGCAACTGGGTCCTGCATTATTGATGATTCAAAGCTGAAGGACTCAGGACAATAGAACTGTTGCCTGGTTTCTAGCGTAGAGATTCTCCTGGCAGAGAGAGAGAGAGAGAGAGAGAGAGAGAGAGAGAGAGAGTCTGTCTGTCTGTCTGTCTGTGTCTATCTCAAGCCCTGCTTCAGTTTCTGTCCACATTTCTGTGGATGCTGGAAAAATAACAGTTTCTCTGTGACAATGGACAAAAACAATAGAAACACCAGTTCTTTGACCAGGATCTGAGAGACAGGGAGAAAATGAAGGATTTGGCCCTAAACTTGCAGGCCATTTTACTGCTCTCAATCTTGCCTACTCCAGAGACCCAGAACCGGAACCCAAACCCCTGGAGCTCCTAGAGTCACTTCCAGCTTTAGAAATAGTATAAGGAGTAGGCTTAGATACGGGGCAGTTCTGTCTTTTTAACTTGTTATTAGAACAATAACTTGAAATTTCAAAGCCTCTCTTCACTCCAGTAAGAGTGAGCTTTTACCGCCGAAGGTCCTTTTTCTTTAAAAAGAATCTGCCACGTCCCTCCCAGGAGGAGCTGGGCAGCTGGGGTGGGGTGCAAGGATCTGAGCTGCACCCCACAGTCAGGCAGCCCTCATGGGATAGGGCCCTTGCCACCTTCCCTCCCCTGCCCGGCTGAGCTTTCAGACTGTGTCACGGCTCCGGGCAAGCCCCTCCACTCAAGAGGCAGGCGAGCTTCATGTGAGGGCACAGCGCCAGGCAGGACAGTGAAGCCCCGCTCACCTGCCCTGGCACTGCAGGACTTGGCAAGGCTGCCTGGTACAAGCCAGGGAGATTCTGCCACCAGGCAGCCAGCCCAGAGGGGTTCTTGGGGATTTCTGGCCTTGAGGAGCTGACAGGGGGCACAGCAGGCTTGGGAAGAGGGTGATAAGCACCAGGAAGTGGGGAGAAGGAGATGAGGACCCCAGCCCCACCTCACGCAGTCTTCAGACAGTGGAAAAGGCTGCGACAGACAGGCCTGCTGGGCGGCTTTCCTCTCTGGCAGACAAGGACGAAGATGCAGACAGTCCCTGGATGAACCCAGGAACCTGAGCAGGGGCACCTGGGGCCTCGGAGGGATGCGAGGCCAAGGGGAGGCTGGTGTGAACATGGTGCCTTCATTCTGGGGAACTGGGTAGGAGGTACAGCACGAGAGTCCTGGGGCCCCAGACCGGTGAGACAGGCAGAGCGGAGAAAGCAGCCACCTTTTCCCAAACAAAAATTCTTCCTTTTACCAAGCAGAGCAGCAAGGTGTGTCTGGGGAGGCTGGGGAGACTGCCAGTGGCCCTGCCTCTCCAGACCCCAGGTCCCTGCGGCTCAGCCACAGGTCTGAACTCCGGAGCGCCCCCATGTGGCCTCTGGCTGTTGAGCTGCAAGACTCGCCGGCTTCCGGAGCTCAGTGCCCTGGGCCTTAGGTCCCTGTGCCTCCACCCTCCAGAAGGGCTCCTGGGGGCAGCTACTGCCGCTGCAGGACATGTTTCTCCTCTGCTAGCTCACTTTCTGGGGAAGGGGCCAGCGGGGCTCCTCTGTCAGACGCTGTCCCGAGACTTGTATGTTCTGTCTGCCTTCTGGAGACAACAGCTCCTATTGACACCACCTCATTTCCTGCGGTCCCTTCTCTGAGGTCCACAGGCGAGGGTCTGTACAGCCTCATGGGACTACCCCGGGTCTCGAGGCCCAGCCCTGTGCCCCAGGGCACAGCCCTGGTCTCTGCCTCTCAGCAGTCCCCAGCCTGGCAGGGAGCAGTCCTGGTGCCACCTGCCCGATCCTGCACCCTCTTAAAGGAAGGGCTGAAACCAGAACAGGAAGCAATCGAGGCCGGGTGGAGCTCCTGCGTAGAAGGGCAGGGGCTCTCAGGGGTGTGGCCCTTCAGCGAGTGTCCCTGCCATGTCCCCTCCCTGCCAGCTCCCAGGATAGAGCTGGTAAATTCCATAGCTGGTGGCAGGATTAGGGCTCAGGGGAAGGAGACAGAGGCAAGACAAATTCCTGCTAGTCAGAAGTAGTGTTACATAGTAGCTGGGCTTTCTCTTCCTTCCTTTCTACTGGGTTTCTTCTTTTTTGGCACCAGCGGCTAGATCCAGGGAGTACTGAGCTACATCCCAGCCCTCTTTAAATTTTTTTTTTTTTTGAGACAAGGTCTCGCTTTCTAGTTCAGGCTGGCCCTGAGCTCACTATGGTGCCCAGGCAAGCCGCCGCGAACTCAGCAATCCTCCTGCCTCTGCCTCTCGAGTGCTGGGATTACAGGTGTGAGCCACCACGCCCAGCATTGTGGTATGCGGTGGTGATTGCTGGAGGGCGTGAGTCACCACATCCAGCATTCTATGTGGTTTCCACGATTGAACTCAGGACCTTGCGCTTGCGAGGCAGGCGTGGGAACCACTGAGCTAAATCTCCGGCCCCCTCTTTAAATTTTTTTAAAATTTTGACACAGGGTCTTGCTAAATTGCCCAGGCTGGCCTGGAACTTGCAATCCTTCTGCCTCAGCCTCCCGGCAGCGAGGTTTATAGGCATGCACCGCCACTCCCAGGTACATAATCGCACCTTGAAGTATCAGAGAGAAGCCCACCAGACCCACTGATTGAGGTATAGCAGGGAAGGGCAAGATGTCCCTCCTTAGAGCGGGCCCCCTCCCCCGCGGGGGGGGCTGTGTGTGTGGATATGCGTGCTCTGGTGCCCTCTTGTGGATATATGTGGTAAGCGCACACAGGCTGGCAACTGGGCTTCACCCCTTTCTACCCTTTGCTTTTTCTCGACAACACCCTTTGCTGGTAAATGACAGCCTCAAAACCACAGGTGTGCTGGAGCAATACATCAGTTGTGCACATCATGAAAATCGCCTCCCAACACCACGAAGGAGAGGAAGTACACAAAAAATATCACACTTGTTTGAGCATAGCCAAACAACAGTATTTGTTCATTGAAATTTGACTCATTCTGGCCAGGCATGATGGCTTACGCCTGTAATCCCAGCACTTGGGAGGCAGAGGCAGGATTGCCGAGGGTTTGAGGCTTGCCTGGGCTACATAGTGAGCTCAGGGCCAATCTGAACTACAGAGCAAGACTCTGTCTCGAAAAAAAAAAAAAAAAACCTAATAAAAGGAATTTGACTCATTCCTACTAGAAGCAAAACTAGCCCCCAGGTTGTCCAGATGTCCGACTGTCATTATTCCCTCCCAGGATCGTGTCTGGGTTACTCAGTTTCTAACTCAGCCGCCAAGCAATGTCATAACTTTAACAGTTTGAACTGGGAACCTTGAAGAGGAGAGGCGAGCGGATCAGCCATGCCTCCTGGATCACGAAGCCAAGCAGCCCGAGCTAGGCTCCCTGGGAGCCTGCTACATGCTCTGGCCCTCCCTCTATTTGCCACAACAGTTGATGGTGACTGTTCCTCCCCATGAAGCTGAGGTTGAGGGAGGATGAGGAGACGTTCTTAGCTCTGAGAGGGGTGACAGCTGCTGCTGCTGCTGCTGCTGCTGCTGCTGCTGCTGCTGCTGCTGCTGCTGCTGCTGCTGCTGCTGCTGCTGCTGCTGCTGCTGCTGTACACGTGGCCAGGGAGCCTGGAGACACGTGTCAAACACGACCAGTGGCCGATATCCAATCCGAGACAGCACAGAGCAGACCTCACGGCCACCCAGGCTGCCTGTGCCCAGGGCCACTTTCTGTCCACACTGGCGGCTCTCAGTGTGGTCCCCGACCAGCAGCATCATTATCACCTGGAAGCTTGTGCGAAGTGCTGAGTGGACACTGAGTCAGACTCTAGGGGAAGGGCCTGCAATGCATCTCAGCAAACCCTCTGGGGATTCTGACGAGACTGAGGAAAAGGACACAATCACAAACATCTGTGCTGGGTGAGGGCTCCTGCTGAGGGGCCAAGGTGGGTCTCGAAGGAAGAGCAGGCTCCCAGGTGGACACAAGCCGCCTCAGCACAGGGAGCAGCTCCCTGGGGGCTGCTTTGAGGGCCAGGGGAGGCTTCAGAGAGGTGGGGCTGAGTGGAGAGGGAGCTGAGAGGAGCTAGTGAGCAGAACTGTGGGAGGATTTTAACAGAGGGTGATGGGAGTGAATCTGCACTCCCGTAACACAGTGGCTGCAGGGGAGGGGCAGGACCACAGGAAGCACAGGGAAGAGAAGGTGAGTCCCTAAGGGCGGGAGGGCGCTGCTGCTGCTGCTGGCGGGATGCAGGATGGACCTGTCTGTGCACATGGGAAGGATGGGGAAGCTCAGGAGCGTCTCTCCTTCACTCATTCATTTCGGCAGGCATTCACTTCCTATCAAGTTCCAGAAAGTAGAAACAAAAGAGCATAGCCAGAGTCTGCTCCTGCGGATCACCACCAAGAACAAGGAAATGCACAGACTTCTGAGTCACAATCTGAATCAGAACAGCACAGACGTTAAGCCTGGTCACGATATGATAGCGGGGATGGCCCTGTAACACCATAAAATAACACACAAAGACCAAAACAGAGAAAGACAGAAATTCACAACTCAATTGCACCCAATTTGCATACAAACTTTGGACTGAGGACAGTGTCTGGTTGTCATTTTTTGTTGTTCTTGTTTTGGGTTTTTTGGGGGGGTCGTTTTTGAACAAGGTAGGATATAAATAAGTGAAAATGGCCCAGATCCTCCTGGAAAAGAAACAGCACAGGGGACGTGTCTTCATGTGTCACAGCCTGACTGCCTGTCTGCCCAAGCCCCTCTGCTGCTCCCATCTGCAGTTGCTCTCTAAAATGCAGGTCCCTTCAACCACAGCAAAAAGTCCAAAGCCACCCCTAGATTTGTCAATCACTAAAGGGTATCCATGTAATACACAAGAATTTTAACTTAAACGTATTATCATCTTTTAACTTAAATTACACGTCTTAAATGTATAATGTATGTGTGACTAGTAAAGATGTATTGCTGGCCTCTAAGGCAGAACTCTGGACAATGTGTGTTGATGCCGGCCCTGGTTTATGACTGAAGAAGGGTGGGGACTTTGGCACCCCAAGGAGATGGCACTTGAGCCAACTGACAAATGGGTGGGAATAGAAGGGAGTTTCTCTGGCCACAGGAAGATGTGTGTGCAAAGGTCCTGAGGCAGGAATGGGTCCAACACGATGGAAGGAAAGAAAATAAGAGTCAGCACAGCCGGCCAGTGAGAGGAAGTCGAGAAGGAGGCCGTCTCTGGGGGAGCTTTTACAGAGCCGTGAGAGGGGTCACACCGAAAGTGCTTGTCTCAGTGTCCACCGAGGAATATGGAGCCGGTACATGTAAGGAGAGAAGATGGCAGGGTTCCTGGGTGACAAGAAGGGCTGGAATAAGCCGAGGGAAAGTTTGCGCCGTAAGAGCCACATAACAGCAGAGCAAGCTCCACAACAGTCCGTTGACGGAAAGGCTCCGCTTCCATTCTGAGTACATGGTTAGGAGCCAGGCTGATGTACTCGGGTTGATGAGGACGAAGGGACCTCTCGGGGTGCTGAAGGCGAGGACCTCGGAGAGGAGCAGGAGGGACGGGAAACAGATAGAGGCTCTCCCTCCCCGGGCCACCACACCCTTCGGGCAGTGCCAGGGGCCCAGCCAGTGGGCAGAGGTGCTCTCATCCGCACAAATCAGGGCCCGGACCAGGAGGGGAAGCACAGGCCTGGGCATTCCAGGCCTCACCCACAGGAAGGGAGCCAGGACCCCGCCTGGCTAGGAAGCAGGAAATGGAGGGTAAGGCTCAGTGAAAGGAGTCCAAGAGGAAATGAGCCCAGAGGCCTGTGTGGCCTGTGCCCACCCTCAAGTCCAGATTGGCTTCCGTGCACATCTTCCCTGACAGGGGCAGGCTGCTCGGCCCACACACCTCTCCACCCAGCGTCACAGGTGTCCCCATCCGGGACAGTGAGACCAGCTGGCCGGGCCTTGCTCCTTTGTGATACCGCACACCTGTCCTTCCCAAACCTGCACATGGCTGTTCCGTCTCCCATCTCTCCATGGAGCCCAGGTGCCTGGAGCAGTCTGCCCCTGCCCACCTGCATGGCAGATGCACACAGCACTCTATCTCACCCCACATGGGAGACTCTGTGATTGAAACCAGCCTTCATGCATACACACACACACACACACACACTCCCTCTCTCTCCTCTCTCTCTCTCTCTCTCTCTCTCTCTCTCTCTCTCTCTCTCTCTCTCTCTCTCTCTCTCTCTCTCTCTCTCTCTCTCTCTCTCTGCCTCTATCTGCGGGGCTCAGAGGCAGGAACCAACCTGACCCTTCAGCCCCTCCCCTCCCAAGGAGCTCTGGTGACCAGGACGCAAGCAGACAACAGCGAGAAGACAGAAAGGAAATTCATCTTACTCACTTGATGAAGTACACGGCTCCTTCAGGGGTGGAGTCCATCTCCCAGCCCTTGGGCAAACCTGTGAGGGGCCAAGAGAATCATAGCATGGTTGAGCGGCCACTCCTGACCTGCGCGGAGGGCCGGCCGGCCTGAGGGTCTGCAAAGTTCTTAGACCCGCCACAGTTCCAGAGCCCAAGATCCCGAGACAAGTCAGAGATGGCAGAAGTCATCCTCGGACAGTGGACAAGGCCGCCAGAGAAATCACAGCCTGCCGGGACTGCTGACTCACTCAGCAAACCTCCCTGAGCACCTCGCTGGACAGTGAGAGCGGACAGCTGTCCTGAAGTGTCCTTGGGGTCACCTAAGCAGCCCCTCATGTCACAGTCACTGGCACCAAAATCTGACTAGTGTTTAAGGACCTGAATCCCAGGCCAGTGCTGTGACTGCCCAGCTCTGCTGCTCCCGACGCCACGCTGGGGACCTGGGAAATCAGTCTGGAAAAACAAGGTGAGTCAGGTTTTTTGCAGGATTAGGGGTTGAACCCAGGGCCTTTGCACTGAGCTATATCATCAGTGCTTTTTTATTTTTTATATTTGAAACAGAGTCTCTCTAATTCACTAAGTTGTCCAAGTAGAGATCAAACTTGTGATCCCAAACTTATGATCCTCCTGCCTCAGCCTCCCGGAACACCGGAATACAGTGGTGTGCCACCATACTCAGCTTTGGCGAGACTTGATTTTTAATCCCTAGTAGCATCTCTGGAAAAAATAAGTAAATAAACCTTATCTATGAAAATGGTCAGTGAGAAGAATCCCAGGATCTGAGGGACCAGAGCACAAGTGCCCTCTACCTCTAAGGAGCTCCCACCAGGCGCTGATCCGTCCCACCCCCTCTCCCAAACAGCCACCCTGGCTGGCCCCATCCTCCCTGACATCCTCCACCCCAGGCAGAAGGGCAGCCCTGGAAGGGCCAGACAGTCTCCACTCCGGAGCTGCCCCCGCCCACAGGGCTCCTGCCTCAGTGAATCCGCACGGTGGGGAGCCCAGCTTCCAGGCCAGCCCAAGGCTCCCTCTGGGCCATGAATGCCGCCTCCACCAGCACATCTCATCTGCACAGCGACATGGCACAGCGGGTGTTGCCCTCACGTGTTCACAGATGAGGAAACAAGGCCTGGGCAGGTTCACCAGCAGGCCTAGGGTCATGCGGGGTGGGGGTGCGAGTGCTGGTCGGCCGCCTCTGAAGCCCACACTCTTCCCTCTGTGCTGCTCCATAAATGCCGCTTGTTCCCCTGGGTCCCTGCAGGGGGACCAGCCCATTCAGAGGGGCGTGGGCTGGCAGCCTCCCCGAGCACAGGGATCCCCACTGGGTCAGAATCGTAAATAATCCTGCCACTGTGATGTGTCTGGGAAAGCGGCCAGAGTGGATTGTCTCCTGTCTTTTTCCAGCAACTTCCCTCCACACTGCCCTCTCCGCCTGGGCAACACCAAGAGCGCTTATATCCCTGTCCAGGCGGAGTGCCCACTGAGGCAGCTGTCTTCCCGGCAAGCTTTGGGGGCACCTTAACCCGTTCCCAGCCTTGGGCAACCAGTGGGCTGCAGCCCAAAAGGAAAGACCTGGCTTCCAAGCTCTTACGCACCTTCCGGTCCTCCCAAGGGTGGAGAAGGACCCCACTGTGGACAGCAGAGAACCTGTAGCCAGGACAGCACCCATGGCTGAAAGAAAACAGCCTTGGCCCTGGAGGGAAGAGGCCTCCTTCAAACTGGGCACACCAAGGCATGGTCCAAAGGCAGCTACCTCCCATCATGAGGGGTGATTCTTGCGAACACCCTGTCCCTGTTGCAGAGATGAGGAAGCTCAGTCTTGGGGACTCGAGCCGCTGCCCAGGACACACTGATGCAAGCAGATCCGGACCACAGCTGGGGTCGCAAGGCCTCCAGAGCTCCTGCACTTAGCAGACACCGCTTTGCACATCAGCCAAATGGCCTCAAGCCAAGGGCTTCTCTCTGCTCTTCCATTTTCCTGCCTGACACGAGGGTTCCACCCCAGACTCAGAGAGAAGGAAGCTCTAGCAAATCCAAATCCTACGCAGTGTGTCCAGCAGTGCTGACTGTGCCCCACAAGGACAGAGGCTCCCGCAGCCAGATGCCTGGTGTCAGCCTGAGGGAAGGCTGGCTGGGGAGAGATTCTCCCATGATGCTCTACTCTCATGATCCCTCTTCCAGGCATAAAGTTGCAGTCCTCCAGCCTCAGCCTCCTAAGTGTTAGGATTACAGGTGTGTGCCACGGCACCTGAGTTTCAGAGAAAATATTAAATCTTTGGTCCTCAGTAGCACAACCACATTTCCATGCAGCCAAGAGCAGCTGTACTGGGCACCACAGACAGACACTCAGCGTGGCACACAGCACTGGGAATCGGTGGTTGCTGTTTCAGGAGCCTCAGACTAGAGGGTACTTCCTGACCCAAAGAGGGATGAAAGAGGAGTAAGACCTTTGCCCTCCAAGGCCTGTCCCAGATGCCTGTGGGACATGTGGACACGTAGAGACCCAGAGGTTCCTCAGTATCCCCCAGAAGATGTCCAGAGGCGAAGCTGAGCCAGCCAGGGAGGGGGCCAAGCAAAGCCAGGCACAGGGCCCCATGCCATCCCAGCTTCCCTGTCCCCCTGGGGTGCGCAGGCAGGCAGGCGGCTCCTCACCTGGGCTACAGCAGTGTCCACTCTGGATGGCTGACTCCGTGCCAGGGTGCACCCAGCTGGTTGACTTTTCCTCGTCACTACAAAGGACCAATAAGAAGGGTCAGATTTGGGACACCTACCTCCGGGGGCACATCACCAACTGCCACACCCAGAGGCCTGAGACAGGACCCCCACACTGCTGCTCTCCACTCACCCCCCTCTGCCGGGACCTTCGGGAGTAGCTGCTGAGGACACAGAGGGAAGCAGAGCCTGATGCCCGCTCCAAACACTGGCAAGGCAGCCCCCACCCCAGGAAATAAACATTAAAAAGAGCAGAGGCCCCAGGGCCCCTAGCAAGGGAAGAGACGGTGACACCATGACAGAGCAGGGCTGCTCCTGGGGAGGAGGCCAGACGGAGGAGGACAAGGCTTCCCGGAGGAGGCCATTGAAGGGCTCGGGCGGGTCCCCAGCTGGCCTCAGGTTAGCACCCATGCAGATTTGGAGGCTGAGTCAAGAGGTTTGCACAGCCAGCTGTGGCAAGGCCAAGCCGCACCCACCAGCCTCAGGTCTGCAACGTGGGCTCTCTGTCTGAGGGCACAGGAGCTCACTGCTCTCTCTCCACCCATCACACAGCTGACAGCTGCTCCCAGAGCCAGATGTCATCCAGCGTGCAGCACCTGGCCAACAAAGCCACCTTGGGTTGTAGAGGATGCCCAGGTGGGTCCTGAGGGCCAGAAAAGGACTCTGTGCAGTGTCTTTATGGCATACAATAAACTCCCAAGAGGACTACTAAATTTGTACTGAAGTAAAGTGTATGATAAGCTGTATATTTTGACATATATGTATGAAACTATCAACAAAACCAACATAACAAACCCGTAAGACTTTCTTTGAATTTTCCAGGAAGACTGATGGGCTTTCTTTTACTACAGGTTGGTTTATGTTTTCTGGAGCTTCCAGAGTTGTCTATAACTGGAATCACACAAGCTACACTCCTTTGTCCCTTCCTCCCTTTCTTCCTCCTTCCGCCTCCTGCCTCACTGTGGCGTGTGTTGATAGTTCAGTAATGGTAGTTAGTGGTTTCCATGCAGGATTTTGCAGAGTGCTCCCCCATTCACCTGTTCATGGACATGTAGCTTGTTTGTAGTTCAGGCTCTTACCAAAAAACACCGTCCTGGATATTTGTGTCTATGGTGAAGAAAAATGTCCTTTTTTTCTCTTGATTGCACTAATTTTTCTCTAAGGTTGACATTCGCCGCAGGAAAGAGATTTCCCAGCTGACCTTCTGATGAGCAGGGAAGAGGCTGACTCTAAGAGCTAGTCACTCCGTGCTCTGGAGCTGTGGGAGCCTGTGAGGAAGACCTCTGACATACTGAGCCTGTGCTCTGTGGGCGGCTGGCCTTATAGCTTTGGACCTGGGTGGCCGTGGAGAGGGAGCCAAGGCAGGGGCAGGACCCTGGGAAATGCAGCCTGTGTCCTCAGCCCCAATACCTCTTCAGCCTCTGATACTTGCCAGCCCTGACTCTCTCCTCTCTCACTGTCCGGTACCTCAGACTTCTGAATAGCCCACCCAGCCCGGACAGCAAGGTCAACCTCTCGCACCCTGGCTTCCCACCACAAGCATGGCTTCCTCTTCTTGCTGAGCACAGCCTGCCCCCTCAGGCCCTGGCTCAGAGGCTGCCTCCACCCAGTTCCAGCTGGATGGGAAGCCAGGTCACTTAGAGGGCTGCAGCTGACATCTTCTGGACCCCACAATCCTGGTTAGTTACCATTTACACAGAACCCCAAGTCCTTCTTTCTCATCAGCCTCGAGCCTGGGTTGGCTATCCTACCCCATGGCCAACAGCTCCTCCTACCTCACAGTTGAAGAAAAACTGAAAACCATAAGGCCTCCCTAGTCCAACGGATGGCGCTATTCCAAACCTCCCACGTTCTCACCTGTCCTCAAGTGTTCATCTCTAAGTGGAGAAGAGATAGTTCTCTTCCACTTTTTTCTCTTGCTTTGGTGCTGTTGAGTCTGCTTCACTGTGTACTTGGGGATGGCCTTGAGCTCGCTGCGTAGCACACTACTGTGTAGCACACACTGGCCTTGAACTTGCAGGCATCCTCCTACTTGGGCCTCCTGAGCGCTGGATTACAGGTGTGCGACACCATGCCACTCCCTCTCCTATCCTTTGTTTGTTTGCGTTTTTTGTAGTGTGGGGACTGAATCCAGGACCCTGAGCATGCCAGGTGAGCACTCTACTACTAAGCTACCCTCCCGACCCTTTTCAATTTTTATTTTGAGACAGGGTCTTGCTACGTGGCCCAATTCTGGATCACACTGCTCAGCTTCCCTTGTGAGAAGGCCAGCACACTGGCCCCGCCTCTCTGTCACAGAACCTCATGCTGCCGAGCATCCCAGGCTTGTGTGTGAACTTCTCGTCCCATCAGGTCTCTTGCTTTCCTACCACTGCCATCCACATCTGCCATAGCTGGGCACCTGCTTCTCCCTCAGTGCCACCCCTACAGCTGCCCTGTTTCCTGTCTCCTGGCCACCCTCCGTCCACTCCAGTCTGGATTCTGACCCCAGTGCTCCCCGGAAACCACTTTCCGCTAAACACACACCACCCCCCCACAAAGCACTCTTAGATTCAGCAGGTGCCTCCTGCTCTTCAGACCATTTGGTTTTTCAGTTTTGTTGCTAACCATCCTGCCTTCTCCATTCCCAGCATGCCTCTTCCACGCCTTCTGGGATGGCACGCTACCTAGTCCTGGCACTGCCACCCCTGGCCTGTCTTGCTCTCTGCTCTCCTTTCACTGTAGGCTGCCTGGCTGGCCCTCCTTCCCACACTCAGGGCAGCCTCTGCACAGTGACTCCCAGGACTCCCCTTCTGGCCTAGGCCCTCTCCAAGCCCTCACCCATCGCCCTACCTGTCGGTCAGACGTCACCCCTGCATATCCCAAGGTGACCTCACACTCAGTGTGTCCCCCTGAACCTGGACGACCCGAACTCCCCAAACCAGGCTTCTCTTGCCACACCCTGATCTCGCATACACAGGCGAGAGAGGCTGAGATTTCCCTCTGCGGTCCCCACCGGCCGGCAGGAGTGGACACTTAAGCTCCCGTTCCCAAAGCTTTCTCTTTCTCTCCCTCCCTTCCTCCCTCTTCTCCCTGCTTCAGTTCAGCCCCGTCAGCGGTCTCCAGGCTCTCAGCATTCACAATGGCCTTCTACGTTCCTTGTGCCTCGATTCCCCCGCTGCCTCCTACCTAGCTTCCAAATCGTCACCCCTGCCGCTGCCAGAAGGCTGTGGGGAACGCAGATCCGTGTCAAGCCCAGGTGTGCCGTGTCCTCCGGCTTTCCACCTGGCCCCTGTGCGATCAGGTCCACGGCCCCAGCCTAAGACAGGCTGCTCCCTCCCAGGCCCCTCTCACTCCAGCAGACTGAGGGCTTCTCCCCAGATCCCGGACTCCCTGCCGAGCACTAGTTCTTTCCACCTCTGTTCCTAGAGCATCAACACACGCCGGCCTCTGTAGTACATCGCGCTTTGTTCTCTCACGGCCACCTTCAAGGAAAACCTGTAGCTTATAGCTTCCTGTCTCCAGCATCTAGTGCTGCAGCAGTGTGACTGTTCAGTGTGTTTGTGGAACGAAAGAAACTGGAAGACAAGAGGAGACTGGGAAGACAGAATAGTGCAGGCAACCACATTCCGGGGAACCTGAGGGACTCATGGGGATTCAGACTCAGGCTCGCCCTGATCTCGTGAATAGGAATCTCCAGAGGCAGAACTCAGCAATCAGCCTTTTTAGTAAATTCCTTGGCTGATTCCTAAGGTTCATTTATTTGTTTATTTCTGAGAGGCGGTCTTACAATATTGTCCAAGCTGGCTTCAAACTCCTGGGCTCATGTGATCCTCCTGTCTCAGCCTCCCAAGTCCGTGGGACTACAATGTGCACGCTCCTGGGCCTGGTCTGCATGATTCTTAGGGAGTTGAAAGTTAGGGAGCCACCAAGGAGAGGACCCCAGTTTTAATCCTGGAGAAGTTCCGCTACTTGAGAGCCTGAGCCAGGGTCAAAACCCTTAGCGGAGTTAATTTCTAAGGTTATTACAACAACAGAAAGGTAATGACAACACCAATTATGATAATGGTGGTGATGATTACAGAAGAGAGGCCTCAAGCAAGCTGGGAAACTGACGGCCACTGAAGAGGATCAGCCTGCCGCTGGGGCCGCTACCCTGCAGGCTTGGCTCCAAGGGATCGGCCTCCATCCCTCCCGACCTCGGTTCCCCTCCGGACTGCACAGGGTGGCTGCTGGGTCCCGGCCAGCTCTACCGTTCTGTGAGTGGCCCTCTTGAGGCAGAGAGAGCCGGTCCTGTGTGGTCACAGTCCAGAACACTGTGCCTCTAGACCTGCTATATCATTGGAGGTTTCTGTCCTGGCAACCAACACCTACAGGAGAAGCCAAAAGAGGGCCGCGCCGGGCTACTTTTCATAATGAGATTAGGCCACAGCCATTTGAGTTTATGGAATTAATAGAACAGCACTAATAAATTACTGAGCTCAGCAAGGCTCTCCCTCCCTAAGAATGCCACACACGCCATGGGCGTCCACCTTCTCCTGCTCATGACGGAGGGCCCAGGAAGCATGGGAGGGGAGAGGAGCCGCTGACAGGGGACTGGGCGGCTCGGGCACCGTGCCCTGGCGCTGTCCTCAGCCGGGTCTCTCTGAAGTGCCGGGAAGGGGAGTGGGGGACAAGCCTCTGCCCTTTCAGCCCGGGGAGGTGCAGGGTGAACTCCAGGCCGGGCACTGGGCCCCTTCCTGGTCCCCCGGGAAGCGGGGAGGCCACACCTGCCCTGCCCTGCATGTCTGCAGGCTCGGAACTCGAGCCCTCGCCGGACTTTGACCGCTGCGGAAGGCGGGAGACCATTCAAACAGGCGCAGTGGTGAACTCAGCCTGCAGGTTCCAGCGCCCCTTCTCTCCCTCCACCCGGCCCCGCCCTGCCCGCCACCTTTCCAGTCACACAACTTTACAGCGAAGAGCGGGGAACAGAGAAAGAGGCGCGGGCCACTCGATGAAGAAGACTCTCCCGCCACCGTCCACGCCGTAAGTCCAGCGGCCCGGCAGGTCCAGCCAGTCCACCTCCTCGGCCATCCCGCGCCCCCCGCGCTCGCGGCGCCCCGCCCGGCGCCAGGCCGGCGCCCCGCTCCCACCGCCCCGGGCGGCGCCGGCGGAGGGTCCCCCGGTCTCCGGCGGCGGCCGTGGCCTCCGCGGAAGCCGAGCCGGCCGCGAGCCGGGCGGGGCCGGCGGGCGCTTAACCCTGAGGGGAGCGCAGCCCAGACAGCACCTGCCCCCGCGCCTCCGGGGCTGCCCTCCGGACGCGCCCGCACTTAATGACGGGCAATTAGCGCGGGGCGCAATTACGCGCCGGCTGGGGCAGCGCGCGCGGGCGGCGGGCCGTCGGAGCAGCGCCCTCCGGGCGCAGGTCCCGCGATGTCGCTGTCGCTGTCGCCGTCCGCCGCCGCCGCCGGCCGGGCCCACACTTCTGCGGGGCGGGGCGAGGCCGCGGCCGGGAAGGTGCGCGCGGAGCCCGAGCGCCTGAGTCACGCAGGGCGAGGGGCACGGCCGGCCTCCCCGAGGGGAAGCGGCGGCTGTGCCGGCGCAAAGGTCGGCTCCGGGGGCGGCGGCGGTGGAGCAGCCTCGGCCAAGGTGCGCGGCTGACTAGTCGGGCTGGTCCTCGCCCTAGCTCACAGCACCTCCTCCAGGAAGCCTGCCCCGACCAACCGACCGGACAGGCAGGGGAGCCCCAGAACAATCGGAACCCAGTTAGTCTCTCCGCCCTGCTCCCCACAACACACACTAGAAATGGAAGGGATGGGGGCGGGGAGCGGGGCGCGCGCTCCCCGTACAGAATGGAATTGGCTGGAGCCCACAGCTCTGCTGTCTTAGAGCCTAAATCAAAGAAGCTGGGCCCTGTCCAGCTTTCCCAGCCTACTCGGGACCTGCTCCTGGACTCCGAAGAAGTGCTCACCGTTCCAGCCCGTGCTCCAGGCTCCAGGCTCGAAGTAACAATTCGATGTGAAGGAGAGGCCTGTCGGGAGGAAGTGATGTGCTACAGGCTGCACCTGCTGTGTGAGGGTCTTCCTGTCCACACACTGGTCCCTGGGCTGTGACAGCCTCCAGGCAGGGGCTGCTCCTCAGTCATCTTCACAGCTCCAACTGCCTGGCCGTCCAGGTGATGTCTGATGACTGCTTGATAAAGTCCTAACTGGGGCTACTCCCAATGCCAACTATGTCCCTGTACTTCTGGGCCTTGTTCAGAGGCAGGCTGGTTAGAGCGGTCAGCAGGAGAGACCTCTCTGGAAAAAGAAACAGCAAGAAGGTTTCCTGGTGTCTGTGATGCTTAGCTGGAGAGCACGCTGTCTCCACAGCTGATAGATGGTGAGCCTGGGAGACTAGATCTCCTCCTGTTTCAAATATGGAAAACGGGAGAGTGGGGTCAAGGTTACCGGGCAAGGTGGCAGCCAACAAGGATCTGGCCACAAGTGTCACCAGCCATGCATTCCATTACATCCTCCCACCTTCAACATTAGAAATTAACTGTGCCACCCACAAGCTGATTCCTGGCTGCCAGGGGGGAAGTTGACTCCACTGTCCATGTGCAGGAGAGAAGCTGAAACCCAGAATGTCCACCATCCTCCCTACTTAGCTCCTACACACACCTAGTAGAGAAAGCTGCCCGTAATGAGCTGAGCCACCTTGGAGAGGACAGAGGCCATTCCTGCTGCCCTCGGTTCCTACCGGGGAGGGAGACCACTGGTCATTCCAGCCCCTCCCTTGTGAAACAGCTGCAAGCGTCATCCTGCTGATAAAGCACGGCCACCTGCCCAGCCCCGCGCTATCCAAGGACCGAAACCACCAGAGCGGCTGCCAAGAGGCCTCAAGGGAAAATACCAGCAACCAGTGCTCTCCCAGCCCAACCTGAGCAACCAGTACGGGCGGCTGCTGGGGCTGCATGTGGGTGGGAACCAGCCAGAGCGATAGAGATCCGGGAACACGTGTGGCCCCGTGTCTCCTCCGGGGTAGGGCTCCTGGGGTCTCCTCACAAGGGTGCTGTTTTGTGACTCTCATCTACACTGGGTTCCTAGGAACATTCACAAGAGGCCAAGGGTTGATATTTTCACTTTTAAAAATTCATTTAGAATAAGAAATCAAGTTGAAAAATCTTTGTCGAGTTACGGTGTGTTATCACCTGTAACTTCTTACATTCTAACTTTTGTTTCTCAGTCACGATTAAAAGTGATATAGCCGGGCTGGAGGGTTAGCTCAGTGGTTCC
>PVIC010012640.1:0-39366 GCA_004025085.1 Thryonomys swinderianus | reverse complement strand
GGGAAGGAATAAATATGATACAGAAAGAAAATAAAAGAGCATGTATAAAGGGGGGAGGAGGGGGGAGTGGGTAGGGATATGGGTAAAAATGAGAATTAACTTGTGGCATATACTGGTACAAATTTCCCAATGTTATATGTGATTTTGAGATGTATATAAATTGTACCAATAAAGAATTCAATTAAAAAAAAAGAATAGTGGGGAAAAAAAGGACCCCCCAAAAAAGTCCCTTAAAGATAAGTTATAGCAGTATGACAGACACCAAGTCATCTAAGTCCACTACTCCAAGACTTCTTGAAGAACGTGTGTGTATGCGCGTGCACACACACGCATACACACACACCTTTATTGTAATATTGTGGGTGTGTCCATACATGGTAGGTATGGACACACCCAAAGTACAGGAATATACAACATTCCAAAGTCAATTACTTCCTAAATTAGCCTGTGTTATCTGGGTTTCTGGAAATTATGTCATTTGCCCAATTATGATGAATTGACAGCAATAGTCTACTTTTCCGAAAAAGAATACGGAAGTAGGGTTCAAGTTATCTCTTAAAAAGTTAACTCAAAAAGGTACGGTAAATTTACAGGAAACATAGTTCTACTGAATTTCCTTCAGAAGCTCAGGGAAGTAGTAGAGCTTGGATTGTTGAAATTGCATATATTCACTCTTTAGGATTAAGAACTCCACAGAACACCAATTCTAAATGCTATGCTTGTGCCCTAGAAATACCCATACCATTTCTCTAAAATTCAGTCTCTTGTTGGGAAGGGCTGTAGTGTAGAAAAATTTTTACAGACAAATCTGTTCTCTGGGAGTCATCAGTCCTGAGCCTGTTCCCTCCCCTCCCTAGATCTGTGACCCCAAGCTGGTGACTGGCTCTTCCTATAAACAAAGTAAAGATAATATATGGGCAGTTGTGAGATTATAAAAGATCTCTTAAATAAAACGTCAAGCACAAAGTTGATGCTTCATAAATTTCCATGCTTCCTCTCCCTTCTAGTAAAGAGGTTGATGGAGGCCAAAGTTCAGACTGTTGACCTTTCCCCTACATGGTAGAGTCACTAACTTCCAACCAATAGAATCTCTAATTACTATCTTTGGCCACCACAGGAAGAGGTTGAAAAAAATGTCAGATGTTTTCACATATAAAGACAGGCCCAGGCATCATTACCAGGTTGCTAGGTGTTGCTCCACCACCCACCTCGCCACAAAGTGGGCAGCAATTAATGTAATTAGCACAGTGATGAGTGTCCTATGAAATGATAAACAGCTCTGCCTGGCAGAACCAGACGGACCTGCTGTACCGAGGAAGCTCCAGCCCTGTGCACCCACCTGGGAGTGGCGGTGCAGGGTAGCTGGGTGGTAACAGAGGAGCCCTGGGTCACGTGGGACTGGACGTGAGTCTGTCTGTGCTTGTCCCTCGCTGTGTGGCTGAGGGCAAGTCCCTCACCTCTCTGAGCCCGCCTCACCTTCCCAAACCTCCCTATCTGTAAAGTGGGTCTAATAATATTCTCACAGGATTATTATAGTGGATTTCGTAATCATTCAGGCTGGTGTTGAACCAAAGGGTAGGAGCTGAACCAAAGGGTAAGAGCTCTCTCTCTGGCCAAATTTAGAGTGCAAATCCCCGGTTTGAAGGGCTTTGGAAAAATTAACGGGAGCTTGAGAAGCAAAGGATATTGGTATCCAGAAAATAAAGGAGAGGAAGTACTCCTGGGCTGGATACATTTCTTAAGTTATGATCGTGATCACTAGGAGATATAAGCATCACAGTAATTGGGGCTTGGTAATAGAAAACGCGAAATCTGCTTAGAGATTTAGATCTAGCAATTCCAAGTTGGTGACTAATACCTTCATAAAAGAAATAGAACAATGCAAAGAAGTGTGTGTGTGTGTGTGTGTGTGTGTGTGTGGGCGTGTGCACGCATGATTGATTAACAAATATTTTTAAATTGATTTTATTGGTACATTTTATACATACATTATAATTTCATTCAACACTGAAAATTTGTAACAGTACATGACACATTTTGATTCTCATTTTTTCCCATTCTCAGCCCTCCATTATTGACAAATATTAGGAATTAACAGATTAATTCAGTTAATAGTGGTTGAATGCCAGTAAGTGATAAAAACATTGAGTGTGATGCCAGGCTTAATGACTCACACCTGTAATCCCAGCACTCAGGAGGCCAAGGCAGGAGGATTGCTGAGTTCAAGGCTTGCCTGGGCTACAGAGTGAGCTCAGGGCCAGCCTCAACTACAAAGCGAAACCCTGTCTCAAAAACAACAACAACAACAACAACAACAACAAAAAACAACATTGAGTGTGAGGAGGTATACAATTAAGACTCCTTGAAGTGAAAGTTCTGAAAAAAAATCTACAAAAGGAGAGGGACTCAGGGGCGGTGAGATCACTGTAGGGAGGATTGCTAAGCCACACTAAAGCCCTGCCCCTGAGCCTCACCACAGAGTAAGACACATGGACGTTTAGAAATAAGTATATGAAACAACATGAAATGAAACAGAATGAAGAAAAAAGAAAAATGGTCTGAGAATGTCTGAACTGGAATGGGCCCCTGAGAACACCCAGTTTAGCAACTCGTAAACATTTCCCAAGAGACCTCATGACATTGTAGTGACAATGTAGTCTAATGACCTAAAGACATACAAAACTAAGTCGTTGATAATAATGAAACGTCACAGCTGTTGGTTGTCACTGTACTGTTTTCTCTTCCTCCTGAGAAAGAGGCTATTAAAGGAATAACCTTGAATTCCATGGATTTGTTTACTAAAAAAATGGTTAAGAGTCTGCACTGCAGTTGAAAACCAGTGATCTGGCCCAAATCTCCACGGATGGAGAAGCTGTAGCCCCACGTGATCTGCCTACCTGTCACTACTCACACTTCCTGTTCAGTCGGTATTCTCTGAATGAAGATCCATGAGTGAATAGGCTAACACCATGATGTAAGCAAGACTTCCCAAATCGTGGGTGGCTGCTACCGCATACTGATCTAAACTTAGGGACTGGGAGGGGATTGAGACTACAGCACATAGAAATGCTTATTCCATATGTCTCCTTTCTTTAATTCACTCAAATGTAACTAAGGGATCCAACAGTGCCCAGCAGACCTGGTGGTCAGAGTTCATGGACAGGGCAGAGGGAGTCGTGATCACGGCCTGGTGTGAGGTTTAGAATCCTCAGACAAGGAAGGCAACAATGCCTGGACTTCCCACACGGTGACACCCGGAATTGGTGGTCTAGGAGGAAAGGGTCTTGCAACAAAATTGATCCTGTGCACTGGCTTTCATCCATCACTAGCAGTGACTTTCCTCCCTGGGGTGGTTTCATCTTTCCTCTGCCTGCCACGTTCCCCTCACACCACCCTCCGGCCAGTTTCGATGTTTCTGTGCCTGGTACAGTGCCCCTCCTCAGGAAGGTCCTTTCTGATCATCCCGCTTAAAAGACTCTTCACCGTTCTTCCTCAAACCAGATGGCTATTTAGAGATTCTGGTCCATATGTTCAACTGTTTCTTATTCTACTTACACGTTTAACTGGTTCAGCTAGTTACACCACAGGAAGAACACACTTCCCAGTGTTCTTTTCACCCATAAAACCCACCTATTGACTACTATTTTATATGAGTTTGTTGAATTATTATCTCCACCTAGTAACCATGATTCTTAATTACAATTAATATTTATTGGGCATTTACTGTACCAGGTACTACTGGAAGTATCTGTCGCACTGACTCACAACAATTCTCAGAAATAGATCCCATTAGAAGCCCCCAGAGAACAACGTGGCCCACTTCATACAGTGAATAAAGGAGGAAGCTCCCCATCAGACCCTGGAGCTCTTGCTCCAGAGGGTGGGCACCAGGCTGGAGGTCAACACTGAACCACAGTGCCTGCTTTTGCCACTTCATTCCCTAGCACTGCAAAGTACCTGGCATGAAATAGAGCTCAATGCTTGTTGGAAGGAAGAAAGAGGGAGAGAGGCAGAGGGGAAGCTGCGCAGGAGACTGCTGCAAGCCTTGCATGGCCCTCTCTGGTAGAACAGGACTGGGACCCAGAGAGCACCCTCTGCCTCACTTGGGAACAACAGACATGCAGGAGACAGAGCTGATGACACACTGTCCCTGCCTCCATCCTCCCTTTGTGATGACCTCAGGTGAGCCCTGGAGCCACATACATGGGCCCAGCGCTTTTCCTGTCGGCAGCAAGAAGCTCAACTGTAATGGAACTGTTCTTCTCCAGGGTCACTGGAGCCCTTGGGTGGGTATGAAAGCCCGCTTGCATGGAGGGAATCCTGAAACCAAGGAGAGGACGACATGGAACCCTGGGCAATCTAGGAAAGAGGAGACACAGACTGAGGGCTCTTGCAGAATTGTACCTCTGAGAGTCACTGCTTACCTTGCCCAGGAAGCCCAGGACTTTGTGGAGAGCTGGAACCTGTGCTGTGTATCTGTGGACCACTGTGCTCTTATACCTGACAATGAAACCTGTATTACTGCCAGAAAGGGTAAGGCTGATGACAGGGGAACCACAGCAGTGTGAGAGGCGAGTTGCTTATTGTTTCCCCGGATGCTAAAGCTTTGGTCCACCAAGGAAAAAGTGCTGAGCAGAAAGTATGCTAACATAGATATGCCCAAAGGAAGTACCAGATGTGCACCTTGGAAGTACCAGGCCCTGCCAGTCTGCCACTCTGCTGAGCCAATGACCACATATGTGCTCTTCCTTGGACGAGCTTAGCACAGAGGGCCTCTGGTCTCTGACCCAACTTTTGCCTCTGATACTCAGCGGCCCTACCCCTTCCTTACTCTTCAACGGGCAGCCTACTAGTTCTAAGGCCTATATTAGTAGTAGCATATGTGTATTTACTCATTTATTCAAAACTTAACAGATCTTTTTACCTCTACTGGGTTTTATTGTTGTTGTATGTGGTTACCAAGAATTGAACCAAGGATCTTGCACTTGCTAGGCAGGTGCCAGAACCACTGAGCTAAATCTCTGGCCCACAGCTCTATTGTTTTTATCAGGATATATAGGGTGTGATCTTAACATCATAGTCATAGTATTATACAAGTTTTCATGGCCTACTCAAACTACTTTTATAAAAGCCCTGCTTTTTTTATTGCCCAAGTCTTCAGAACACAAAACTATTTCAGGAATATACATAAACATATATGTCGTGATATATACATGATGCCAAAACAGAAACATCTACCAGTTCCTTTATGCTGCTGTGACATTCCCAAGATACGTTCTTTGAAGTAAATACTAATCAGCATATTCATTATTCAGATAAAGAAACTGAGATTCAGTGTTGTTGTGACTTATTTAATGGAGATGCACCAGCCTTGAATCAGGTCCATTTTTCCAGTCCATGTTGCCCACAGCACTAAAGCGCAGTTCATAACACATAATAAGCAGCTGATGAGTAAGTTATCCCAGAAGGAAGGAAGACTGTCTCTAAGTCATTTCTCTATCTAATAATATGGTTCATGAGTGTCATTTTGTAAAGAAAAAAATCATGAAGAGAAAGAAGGCAATTAAAATTTTGGAGCAACTACCATGAGTTGGAAAGATAAATGTTCTTTGAACACACCTGTACACAAGGTGTGAGATTGTGTCTGTAATTCCATTTTATGGATGTGAAACTGGTGCTCAGATATTTAAAGACATTTTCAAAGGTTACTGGAAAGGGAATGATTGAGATTTGAATCTAAGTCTCCTTTATCCCAGAGTTCAATCTTTTCTGTTACATCAGGGGAGGACCCTACCACTTGTAGAATGAGGGACAGCTTTTGTGGTGCATGAACAAATGTACTTATTTTACAATTTTTCTATTTATATTTACAGTTGCTAAATGTTTGTAGCAATACCTGTTATGCATTTACAATAGTATCCAATCCAATAATAGCTAGTTATCCTCTGTAAAATCTTTGAAATAAAAAAGTGAGTCATTTGAAGGAAAATATTAGATTTTTGACAGTAAACATAGCAAAATAGGAGAAGTGATAGGTTGATGGCTAAAACTAAAAAACATTATTATTTAAAATATTTGTGCTTGTGTGTGATTGGGTCTCATAAACTATATTGCAGGTATTTTCTAGTTGCTTAGAAGAAAAGGGAAATCATAATAGGCCTGATTCTTGGCATGTTCTAAAGAGTTTAACATGCTACTCTTCCTTTCAACGTTCTGTGTCATTTGTTGTTTCTTCACAGGATTCTGAGGCAGCTGCTTTGAGAAGTGCGTGGGCTCCCTTAGCAGAGACGAAGCAAACAAGAAGAGAATAAGCAAGCTTTCGGGGCCCAGTGAACCATCCCAAGTGAATCACAGGCTTGATGCTCAGGGGTATGCAGAAAAATAAAAAGGCCCTGTGGCCTCCCAAAACACTTGGCTTTCTGTCCCATCTTAGACTAACAGACCCTCCTGTCTCATTCAGGGAAGTCACAGCTTGGGACCCTTTTGTCCCCATAGGTTAAATGAAGTTTTGATTCCTGAACCATTTTTCAGCAATGTGAGGCAAATCCCACACAGAATGACTATAACTGGCAGAAGCAGCCATCTCCTTAGCTAAAGAGGCTCCTGTCTACCATGGGCACCAAACCCTTCTAGGTATGAGCACCTGAGATTTTATCGCTTCAGTTCCTTAGATTGCAAGTGACCACACAAGTAGCAGTAATACACACAGAGGGCCATTAAACAGTCTCAGAATTATGCTTATTACTGGTGTTGCACCACAGGGAGCAAAGCCACGCTGTGTCAACTCTTCCTGCCCCACTAGGCACTGAGCACTCTGGTCAATTAAGGGTCTGTGTGTCACTCTGCTCACCGAAATTGTAGATAGTTTCCATTCCTAAGAAATGCATAATGCAAGTTTGAAATTCAAACTATCCTTCATAAATTTTCTCATTTCCTCATTTCGTTAACTAAGAAAGCAATTCAGGCTTATGTCTGCTTACTCTTCAGTAATACCCACTCCTTTCTTCCACAGCTTCCACGAATTCCATTTCCACTAAGACTGAACTTGGCTGTGTGACTTGCTTCAGCCATCAGAAATTGGGCAGAAATGACAACGTAGCAGTCTAAGCCCAGCCTCAGAAAGCTTCATGCCTTCAGCTTATGCCTTTCAGCACGGGGTGCTAGAATGTGCTCCTGGGGCAGTCCTGAGTGTGAGTGACCCTTGCCTACCGCCCAGGGAATGAGCTGCACACC
The DNA here is from genome assembly GCA_004025085.1 of Thryonomys swinderianus. Classification (NCBI taxonomy): domain Eukaryota; kingdom Metazoa; phylum Chordata; class Mammalia; order Rodentia; family Thryonomyidae; genus Thryonomys; species Thryonomys swinderianus. The sequence goes on along the minus strand of PVIC010012640.1, from coordinate 32,133 downwards.
TGTGCAGCACAGCACTGAAGTTGGCAGCTCTGGGAAAACCATTATCCCTTCTTAGGGCACTGCAAGGATGGCAGGTGCCCTGGAGAACATACAGGCCAGGAGGGGGCTGCAAAAGGTGGACCCACTCCACTGTGGGCCAAAGAGCACAGTCAAGTGTGGCTACTCACTAGCATTCAGATTCTGTAAAGGTTTGTTTCACTTACAGGAACAACCACAAACCTACAGAAATCGTCTGACTTGACGGCAGATAAAATCTCTCCCATCCCACCTCCAACTAACGTGGCTAGTAATAGCCATCTGGAACAAATTCACTACTTTTTTCTTTGGTTTTCCAGATTAAATGACCAAATGCATGTAAAATACTTAGCATAATGCAAGGCCCACAACGTAAGCATTTATTAAACATGAGATTTTTTTAATAGTCTCGGGCAACAAATAATCTCAAATGTAGGTTAAATTCATCCAAAAGTGAGACCATGGTGTGTAGACTACTGTGCAACTTCCTGCCTTCACTTCATGCTTGATCAGGCACCCTTCAGGTCAGCTCATCTTTATGAATGTCCACGTGGTGCTCTGTGCTTTGAATATTCAATAATGTATCTCACGTATTTCCATTTTACAGGCAAAGAAACAGATCAGAGCACTGAAAATGTTTATCAGAGTATTTTCCACCATTCCTATGAAGCCCTCCTTTCTCCCATCTCAGGTTTAACTTTGTGATACACTTTGGCTAATAAAAAGCTGATGGAGGGCCGGAGGGTTAGCTCAGGGTTAGCCTGCCTCGCAAGTGCAAGGTCCTGAGTTCGATCCCCGGTAACCACATATAATGCTGGGCGTGGAGACACGCCCACCAACAATCATCGCTGCATACCACAATGCCGGACGCGGTGGCTCACGCCTGTCATCCCAGCACTCGGGAGGCAGAGACAGGGGGATTGCTGAGTTCGTGGCGGCTTGCCTGGGCACCATAGTGAGCTCAGGGCCAGCCTGAACTACAAAGCAAGACCCTGTCTCAAAAGCAAAAAAACAAAACAAAAAAGCTGATGGACATGGATGCTGGCCAAAGTTTTAGGGACCACGACAGTGTCACCTCTCACTCTTTTGTGTGATATTCACCACAGTACCTCAAACAGGGCTCCTTTAACCTTGGTCTCAGAGTAGAGCCTGGCCTGAATGGGGATGGGTATGAGAATGTGCCTGAGATAATTTAATGTTGTTTCAAGCACTGAGCTGTGGGGGTTTGTTGTCACACCATGATTTAGAGAACGCTAGCAGTGTTTCCAGGACTTCAGTGTTTAGATGTGCACTGCAAATACTCATCACGGGTTTGGCCAAGCACCAGCATGCTAGATAAAGATGTGGGCTGACAGAATAATCTAGAACAACCACCTCCTTCACTTCATGTTAGAATCAGCAGCAACCCCACCCCCACGCACCAAGTCACTAGGTAAAGGATGTAACTGTGTTGCAGGAAAGTCCACAGAGCACAGTAGGCAGAAGACCAAAAAGCACAGTCAAGTGTGGATATTGGCTAGCATTCAGATTCTATCATAGTTTGTGTGTGAGAAGCCCCTTACATCAGCATCATGAGGACCCTGACCCAATTTCTCCAGTTTGTAAAATGCATCTCCTCAAACAGGCAATGTTGCACTAAAGCCCATGATTCCAAGGAACGCCATCGCCAGTACTCAGAAAATGGCAGAGAAGGCAGGCACAATGGAGGGAACAGACCAAGCAGTAATGTGGAAAGTCTGATTCCAACTTCATCAACTTGCGACCCCAGCCATTCAGAGGACTGGCGTGAGGACCCAGAGAGGGTCGGGAAGTGCATTCACAATAAGAAAGTTTATTAGAAAGTTTGCTTTAATTTTTTTAACTTACAAGTACGTACATGCATAATGCAAAAAAAAAAAAACCTGAAAACAAGGGCATAAAGAGAAAAGTGGGACTTACTCAAATATTACACTGTTGACATCTTAGGGCTGATGAGCTGTATTTCCTCCTAGGTCAGCGCATACATGGCACTTGCCATAGTTCAAGGCCTGCTGAATGCTTTTATGTGTATGCACACATATATTACAAGGCTTTTCTCTCAGTCCAGCCCCTCTACTCCTCCTTTCAGGCTTAACCTTTCTGTCTCTTCAAACTCACACTCAGTAATATCCATGCCTTCATCAGGCACTCCCTCTTCCTAGAACATTCTTTCTCTCCCTACTACCTTCTCTTCTTCCTGCTTCTACTTATCCAGGAGGTCTCAGTTAATATGCCACCTGCTTATAGGGCAGCTCTCTGACCTCTATCCTTCTCAGATGCCCTTCCCTGTTCAGCCCAATAATTCTCTTCCTTTCTTCTCACAGCACAGTCACACTGGACTGTTTTTGCTAAATTGTTACCTGTTTTCCTTCTATACTTGCAAGTGGCCAATTTGTTTACCAGTAATTACCAGTGACTGGCTTAAATAATGAAAAATTGCTAAATATATTAATACTTAACAGCAATGTGCATCCAGTATTTCTGAAATCTCCAAACCTGGCATTTCCCAATAAATATTTACCAAAAGACTAAATACAGAAGGCACCTTAATACACACTCATGTTCTTCATGAAATTTATAAACGAGGTGGGAAGAAAACCTTAGCAAAGGATGCCTCAATATATACAATCAAGAGCTGCCTTAACTTCTGCCTCCTCCACTATCTCTGCAAACTGGAAAAATCCCAGACAAAACCCTGAACTTCAGTTCCAAATTCATACTCTCACGCAGGAGTTCCTGTAGTACCAGCTGCAAGAAGGCACTAGCGGTTGTAAAGTACACTCCAGCATTTTCATGGAACAACCCAGCAAGGCTGGTTTCTCATCAGACCAGTGGGCAGCCCTCTGCAGAGAGATTCAGAGATCCAACTTATGCTACCTGTGGCTGCGCCCCATGTTTGTCCCTGAGCCCCTTGTATTTCACCAGGAGGTGGGGAGAGATGATTTATGAACCAGCCCTGCAGACGCTGCATATCATACTCACTCTCTAAAACTCTAGCAAGCTTATTTACAAAGGAGCCAGGAAATGTAGTCTAGCTGAACCCACAGCCAGAAAAAGAAGAGGTCAGTGAATACTTAATAGCTCTTTTGCCAACGATGCTAAAGGAGCACCCATTCTTCTTGCAAAGTAAAGGTAATTTTGATTTTTGGATATGGAAAACACTTGCTTTGATGGAAGATTATCCATCTAAACCTGGACATGAGAAAGTTTCATCCCATGTTTACAAATTTTGAGTAAAATAGTGTCAGTTCTAAAATTGAGAAACCATTAATGGTGACCACTCCCAGACAAATCCTAAATGCAATTATATATACGTGGACTTTATGAAATATGAGGATACAAGTACTAGGGATCACTAGGGATAATTTTAAGTGTCTGAGATACAGTAGATAATAAATATGTTGAATACAGGAGTTTTAATTCTGCATCAAGGCAACTATCCTAGAGATGAATAACTGTAATATCAGAAGTTGCTCTTTTCAAAAGTTTTCTTCTCAAAATTGCAACCAATATTCTGTGTCCTCAAAGCCTACAAAATTACAAAATAAGTCATCTTGCCCATATGAGAGCGGCACCACTATCTGCACAACCATATGGACTTGGTCCTTTCCCCAGGGTCAGGCCTCTCCCCACACAGCCATTGTCCCCTCAGATCTCTGGCAATACTGCTTCCCAAGTCTCACACCCACAACATTCCTGATGGTGTACAACCAGCTGCACTTACTAGAAGTTAGAAGTACAGCACACTCCCAGCTCTGGGCATGACGTCCTCCCTCTGTAACTACTAGCATTTCAATAGTGAAGATGGTGCCAAAGTCCCACATGAGAGAAGGGCAGGATCTGGAAGGTAACCTCGCTACTTACAATCTTGGAAGTTTTCTGAAGTTCTGAGCACAGACAAGGATCATCTTTGTCCTTAACAAAGACCTAGCTGGTCCCAGAAGACATGTACAGGGTGATGTAAAACCAAGAAGTACTGGGTATTCTTTCTATGCAGTATCATCTGAGATATTGTGGCTACTATGGAGACCAAGAGACACTTTCTTTCTGTCTTTATGCTTGGCCTCTGATGGGTGAAACAGATTTTTAGAAAACAGAAAAACATATACAAGAAAGTATGGAATGAAAAACAGTCTACTGCTAAGAGGAAATCCCTGGCTTCAATTTTAATGAAGGGACATATGTTAACAGTAACCATTTTAACCAATTTTAATGAAGGGACATATGTTAACAGTAACCATTTTGTCCCCTCTCCCAACCTGTACTTACTCCCAGTGCAAAAGAAAGTGAATTACCCGAATGTTGAGTTCAGAAGAGAAACCCAAACCCAAAGAGGGCCTCACCACGCAACAGGCCCTCTTCTCGGAGTCAGTTCGCTCAAAGGATGCATACACATACCATCTCTCTGGAAGCAGCCCACAAATGCCACCTCTGACAAGTTAGCAAGTTTAATTCAAGAAAGAGGCTCAGGAGATGCAAGAAGGCTTCACATTTGCCCTGCCCTCCAGTCTGTCTGTCAGCCACGAAGGGGACGTGGTGAACTCCATTTATGTGATCCTCTTGTATCTAACTTTCAGCTGAGACTGGACTCGAGGAACAGAGAAAGGAATGTGATGCATCGCCTTCTTCAAATCTCAATGATACAAATAAAAATTACAGGGACTTTTAAGAGGTGCAAGAAGAGAATCTCATTTAGGGCCAAGGAGGGTACAGCATGGAAGTGACTGAAAACCTCTAGAGAATAGTTTAAGCTAACATCCAAAGGACACAGAAACTGGGCAAGGATGAGGGAGGAAGGGGAAACAGAAGTAGGAAGGGGAGAGAGCTCACATCCAAGTTGCAACGGCAACTTTGTCATGTTTGGGGAACCGGTAAAGGCCTGTGTGGGAATCATCAGGACCAGCTACCACATCCTTCCAGCTCTCTGCCCTTCTGGCAAACAAGATCGCACTTCCTGGTTCCCTTGTGGCTGAGCAGGGCCATGAGTAGTTTTAGTCAATGAATCAATCGGGAGAAGTGACCAGTAACATTTTTAAGCAAAGACAATTACCCAGAAGAAGCCCTGCAGGGGTCCTTCTCCCTGCACCTGGAGGTCAGTTAGGTTCCTCCAATGGGCACTCTATCAGCCCGAGCCCCCGAGGAAGGAGACACAAGCAAAGAACCTGCCATCTTGGATAGATATGTAGCTGGATGAGACATACAACTGTCTGTCACTCGAGACTGGGAAGTACTTTTGATGATAACACAATTTCAGCAATTCTGATACAGCTCGAGCCAGCAAGGACACTAAGTGAGAGCAGAAGTACTAGTCATTCAGGCTAACATTTCATCAGAGGAGTGAGATATATTCCAAATAGCAAAACAAGCTATCGCTTCTCGGCCTTTCGGCTAAGATCAAGTGTAGTAAAACAAGCTACAATTACTACTTGACTGTTAAAACTCTCCCTTAATTCCACTCTGGAAAAAAAGCCATCAACATTTGTCCAGCACCTTCTACCCTTTTATGTCAGCCACCATTATTAAACACTGGAAAAACAAAATAAGGATGACACTTTCTGGGTTTGGAGTCGGGTTTAAAAGGACAAGTCTAGATCATGAGACAGATATTTTTTCCTTCAGGTATACATCCAGTGTGGCAAGATACAAAGAAAATCGTTAACTGTCTGAGAATGAGGTGGAAGATAGGATGAGGAAAAGCTTCAGAGGGAATTTTTTGAGCTGGGTCTTGAAGGGTGAATAGGAGTTTGCCAATTCATAGTTTGATTGAGGATAAATAAAAGCAAACTGAAAGAAGGGAAAATGTTAAGAGGAATGGAACATGTTTGGAATGGCTGAGACTCAGAGGAATGGAGGGAATGTGGAGTGCAGGGTGTGGTGGACTGCATTACTGTTCACAAATCTCACTGTCCCTCCCAACTGACATCAGGCTTGGCCATGTGAAATGCTCTTAGCAGCAGCTTTAGGAGCCTTACCCTTTTCTCTTTGCCATGAGAAGCAGCCATGTTTTAGAAAGGGGGTCCCCCACTGCCCAGGGTCCTGGGGACAGACACATGTGAAGCAAGACACAGCCAACTTGTGGCAGACATGCAGCATAATCAAGGTGTAACTCATGGCTGTACTCCAGTAAGAGGTGTGGACCGTGCCACGGCACAACCTAGCCCACGGAAGTGTGCCACTGTCCTGGTCCCTTGTCTTCTAGGCACACAGCAGTAGGACTGCACTTCCCTTCTGGCCTCTAGGTAAAATGTGGTCACGTGAGTAGTCTGGCCTAATAATCTGTGAGAAGAATCACATGTATCATTTCTGGGAGAAAGACTTCAAAGCCCACAGATATTCATCACGCTTTTTTTTCCCCTACTGAAGTGACTGACATGAATGGAAACAGGTGAACACAAAACTTTCTCTGAATGGGTTTCTAAATGACACACTGAGCACAGCTCCTCTGATCCTGAACACACAGTATAAGGAAGAAAGTTTCAGAACTGGGGATGTAGCTCAGTGCAGAGTGCTTGCCTGGCATGTGCAAGGCCATGGGTTCAACTGGCAGGAGAGAAGGAAGGAGCATTTGTTGTTAAGGCATTGATTTTAGGATTGTTTACTGTAGTGGCACGGCCTAACCTCTACTTACTAATACAAACAGCGGCACCTAGACACAGGGCAGTGTACCAATAAATACAACAGTAACTGAACATTCAGATAGAAGATGATAACTAAGAATACTGTTAGAAAGCAATAGGACAGGAATGTATGTGGTAAACATATCATCTGTGATAACTGAGAAGACAGCACATGAAGCCACAGAACTAAAGTAAGACAGAATGTTAGCACCATGTGCTAGTGGCTGCTGGACACATTTGGGAAGTCATTACCAAAAAGAGAGTTCAGAAAAGATTTGAGCATTTTATAAGCAGGAATGAAAAGGAATAGGGATAATCTACAAATTCAGGAGTTTGGGGGCTTAGAAAAAGCAACTGCTTCTCAATCCTAACTAATAAAATATACAAATCAAGACATTTTCTATAAGAAAGGGCTTTGAAAAAAAATCAGCCTTGACATAGGATCAACTGAAGGGGTATGAACCTATTATTAAAACTTCAGGCCAAACTGAGATGTTACCTCGCATATGCTTTCAATTGCACACAAATGCTCTGGAAAAGAAAGGAAAGGTATGAGTGTCCTACTGACACCCAGTAACTCTAAACCACTCAAAACCAAGCTGAAAGCAAGGAGAAAGAGATGAGAGGAGCAGAGGAAAGAACTATGGCAAAACATCAGAGCACGTCTAGGGAAGAACTATAGCAAATGGCACATAGAACACCTGGTATCAAACAGAAAAAAGGCCTGCATCTTTATAAGAATTACACTGCCCAGACATCACCCCAGACTAAAGGAGACTTGTCTCCAGGACCTAATGCCAGCCTACATTCTTCCCATTTCTAGCTTATTCAAAAGCCTATTTCCTGAGGCATGCTGTAATGTAAAAAAGTAAAACTCCGAAGCATATCCAGAGGGCATGGAAAACAGATGGGCTCCTTAATCACAGAAAGTAACACCAGGGTGTGCTTGAACTGAATGCGGTAGGACCTCAAAATATCTTCTCAAGGGGTCAGCATGTATTGTAGTTTCCACACCCACCTTTCCAAGGGGGATCCTATCTGTGCCCCATCGCACATGCAGTCAGGTATGCAGGGTAGGTATCTTTCCTGCAGAGGAAAAGGAGATGCACCTGGACCTCACATAAACTCTACTACACAGCACAAGGAAAAATAAGCGCATGCTGCGGTCACAAGTTTCTTCAGGTTTGACTCCCTTGAGAAAAAAGTGAAAAAACTGTTCCCATGGGAGGAAGGTGATCTAACATGGATGAATAGAAATGAGAGACTGTCAGGGTCATTAGCGTGCCCCCAAAGCTCCTAGAAAGTCCTCTGAGTCACTCAGCAGCATGACAAGACTTCGGTTGGGCATGGCCGTGTGACTTGCCTTGAGAACAGTGTACAAGAAGCAATGTGTCCACTTTCAGGTGGACACGCAGACATCCAGCCTGTGACGAGCTGCACTAGCTGAGCTCTCTCCCAGCACAGGACAAGAGTGGAGGCTCCTCAATCAGAGCTCTTCAGCGCCAAGCAGGGGTAGCAAACATACCGCAGGGGTGCCACAGCAGGCTGTTTGTTATCACTGAAAGCCTAAAAGCTTTGCCGCCACTGGCCTACTGTGACCAGAGCGCCCCTACAGACCAAAGTGAGCAAGCAGCAGGAGCAAGATACAATGTTTCACTGGGTTAAGCCTCTGAGATGTCTGGGGGACTGGTTATGTTACAGTAGCCTTTCCTGAGAGTCCAGAGGGAGATGAGGCTGGACAGAGGAAGAAGATCAGGAAAGGCCCCTACCATCCAGCAAAGGAGTCCGAACCCTCTCCTAGCTGTAAGAGGAAGCCAGTGAAGGCTTCTAAACTGGGGCTAAAAGGAACAGATTTGTTATGTTTTTGGATGAAATAGGCTCTTTCTCAACCTAAGAAGAAAACCAACCTCCTAAACCATATAAGGCAGAGAGGAACACAGAGAACTCTCAGGCAAAAGATACATATTTACATCAAATCCTAAGTCTTTAAGCTTCTAAAGTACAGGATCTAAAAAAAAAAACCAAAATACAAAGAGGCTCAGGCAAAAACAATTTTTCTATGGTTCAGGCACCATTTTTGCAGATAATACTTCAAAAGGAAGTTGGCCCGAATAGAGAAAATATAAGGAAATATAACAGAGACCTAAGATTCAGTTTCCAACTGTCTCTATTAGCAGAGAAAGGCACTAAAACTTTCTGGCCCTATTTTCGCATACGTTAAGCCAGGGAGGGTAGTAATATAAACCTCTGAAGATGGTTGTGCAGAGAAAATGGTATACATAAATTGCTTACGAGAATATTTGGCAGATAGTAGGTGTTTAATACATGAAACTTATTTTTATTGCTTTTATCAAAAAGCATAATTAGAACACTAGCCCCCTAATTACAAGAGAAAATGATTCAGGCATCAGATAGAGAATACTGCCTCCTTGGAAGAAGGAACTATCTTGTCATCACTGTAGTCCTCCTTTGCCCAGCCTGGCTCAGCACCCGGCTGGCAGTAGCTACTGCCAGCCTCATGAGTGAAAGCAGCCAGGTGAGTGCCTGGAGTCAAGAGAAGCTGGCCCACTTCCCACTGATACCAACCGCGGTTGGTTTCTGAACTCTCAAAGCCACAAACACCTTAAAGCCCCCAGGCCATGAACTCATGCCCAAATTCCAAATTTAGAAAAGTCTGGACTAGAACCCAATGGGTTAAACCGCCCAGCTCCAACCTCAACCCCAGTCCCAGACAGAAGACTTGGAGCAGAGCGGTCTTCTAACTCTTTGGCTGTGGCCCGTCTCCCCTCCTTGTTCCTCGCTGGAAAGTACACCCGGTCCTGCCAAATCACACTACCGTTTCTCGGACTTCCATCAGAGGCTCAGGGAAACTGAGGCAGGGAAAGGCAGGGCAGGACAAGGCACTGCTCAGGAACATCCCTACATTAACTGGTGGATGCTCAAAGATGTCACCGGAGCCACTTGCAGACCCAGCACGCGAGGTTGGGAGAAGTGCCGTGCTTTGCACACTTGACACAGGGCGGTCCAGCCCGGAGAGAGGAACGATTCCCAGCCCCGGGGATCTCTCTGCTACACACTTTCGTCCCTAAGGGGCGGGGGGAGGAACCTGTGACCGCCGGAGGGAGCGAAACCACTTACAAGAGTGCAGCGCTTCCTAGAGGCTGCCCCGGGCGGCCCTCCAACCAGCGGGAAAGGAGACCCGCGGGGTCCCCAGCGCGGCTCGGACGAAAGTTCCCGGAAGGTGCGCGAGGGAGGAGGGCGACAGCGCAGGGTCGTGGACCACAGCCCGGGTACCCGCCACGGACCCCAGACGTCGCCCGCGCCCTTCCGGACACCACCTCGCCGCTCACCCCCGCCCCGGGCGCCCCGAGTTCAGCCGTGGGCACCCGCGCTCCTACACGGCCCCAGAAGAAGTGGGGTGGGCGCCGGAGCCCTTTCGCGCACCGCGAAACCGGCCCCAGACAAACTTCGGCGGGTTGCGCCAACGCTCCCCGACCGCAGCCCAGCCCTCGCGCGCACACGAGAAGCCTCCAGGGCCTCCGCAGGGCGGCGCGCGCCCGGAAGTGCGGGACGCCAGGGTTCGCCTCCCGCCCCCGCGCAGCAACCCGCACTGCTTGAGCGCCAGTCCCAGGGCAGCCCGCGTCCCGCAGCCCGGCTGGGCCAGAATTTAGGACCGCCTCCGTGCGAGCCGGGCGCCCGTCACTGGACGTCAAACCCCAAGACGTCAGCCCACAATGCACCGGGCGGGCCGGCTGGAAGCGCGGGGAGGGGAGGAGCCGGGAACGGGCCGAGAGGGTGCTGGGGGAGGCGGGACGGCCCAACTGTAGGAGTGCGGCGGAGCATTACCTCATCCCGTGAGCCTCCGCGCGGCTGGAGAAGAATCTTCTAGGGTGGGGTCTCCATGGCGACGGGCGGGCCCGCCCCCCTGAGAGTGACGCGAGCCAATGGGAAGGCCGTGGGGTGACATCATGGGCTATTTTTAGGGGTTGACTGGTAGCAGATAAGTGTTGAGCTCGGGCTGGATTAGGGCTCAGAGTTGCACTGAGTGTGGCTGAGGAGGCGCGACGGGAGTGGAGTGCGCGCGCTCAGAGGGACAGACAGACAGACAGACAGGCTGACTCAGTCGGCCGGCGGCGGAGGGGTCCGGTTCTAGCTGCAAGTCCGCTTTTCTTCCCACTTCCTCGTCACCTGCCCGGAGAGAGCGCCTGTGGCTGCCGGCCCGAGGTTTCGCCGAGCGCCTGGAGAGCCTCTGCTCCGGTCAACCCGGAGGAGAGCCCCGCGGCCCGGGCGCGGCTGACAGCGCGGAGAGCGGCGGCGGCGGCAAGTTTCCCGGCCGGGAGCCCGGGGGAGAGCGGCGCCGCGGCCCGGAGCGAACTTTTACAGACTCGAGCGCGCGGGCTGAGGAGGGTCGTGCAGGGGGGACTGTCGCCGGAGGCGCCCGCGAGCGGCGACTTTCCAGAGGAGGAGCCGGCGCGCCTGCACCCCGCGCCCGCGGGCTGGGAGGCGGCGCGGCCGGGCCCCGACTTTCCCGCCCGCCCGCCCGAGCGCTGCCGGGCCAACTCGCGCGGAGGGCCGGGCTTTCTATGAGCGCGAAGATGGAGACGACCTTCTACGACGACGCCCTGAGCGCCTCGTTCCTGCCGTCCGACGGCGGTGCCTACGGCTACGGCAACCCCAAGGCGCTGAAGCAGAGCCTGACCCTGAACCTGGCCGACCCGGCGGGCAGCCTGAAGCCGCACCTGCGCGCCAAAAGCGCCGACCTGCTCACCTCGCCCGACGTGGGGCTGCTTAAGCTAGCTTCCCCTGAGCTCGAGCGCCTGATCATCCAGTCCAGCAACGGGCACATCACCACGACGCCGACGCCCACGCAGTTCCTGTGCCCCAAGAACGTGACGGACGAGCAGGAGGGCTTCGCCGAGGGCTTCGTGCGCGCGCTGGCCGAGCTGCACAGCCAGAACACGCTGCCCAGTGCCGCGGCGGCCGCGCAGCCCGTGAGTGCGGCGGGCAGTGGGGGCGGCGGTGGCGGCGGCTTCGGGCTGCACAGCGAGCCGCCCGTCTACGCCAACCTCAGCAGCTTCAATCCCGGCGCTCTGGGTGGCGGCGGCGGCGGCAGCGGCGGCAGCAGCAGCAGCGGGGCGCCCTCCTACGGCGCGGCCGGCCTGGCCTTCCCCGCCCAGCCCCAGCCCCAGCCGCCGCCGCACCCCCTGCCCCAGCAGCTCCCGGTGCAGCACCCGCGGCTGCAGGCCCTGAAGGAGGAGCCGCAGACGGTCCCCGAGATGCCCGGCGAGACGCCGCCTCTGTCCCCCATCGATATGGAGTCCCAGGAGCGCATCAAGGCCGAGAGGAAGCGCATGAGGAACCGCATCGCCGCCTCCAAGTGCAGGAAGAGGAAACTGGAAAGGATCGCCCGGCTGGAGGAAAAAGTGAAAACCTTGAAAGCTCAGAACTCAGAGCTGGCGTCCACGGCCAACATGCTCAGAGAGCAGGTGGCGCAGCTTAAACAGAAAGTCATGAACCACGTAAACAGTGGGTGCCAGCTCATGTTAACGCAGCAGTTGCAGACGTTTTGAGGAGAGACTGTGGAGGCTGAGAGCAGCGGAGAAACAAAGTAACACAGACTGACTTGAGAACTTGACAGCTTGTGACGGAGAAAGAAGTGTCCGAGGACTGAAGCCAAGGGTATCCAAGTTGGGCTGGGTTGCGTCCTGACGGCGCCCCCAGCGGGCACGAGTGGGAAGGACTTGGCGCGCTCCCCTTGGCGTGGAGCCCCAGAGCGGCCGCCTGTGGCCTGCCCCCTTTGCGGACGGGCTGTCCCCGCGCGAACTGGGCGATGGACTCTTCTTTAACATTGACCAAGAACTGCATGGACCTAACATTCGATTTCATTCAGTATTAAATGGGGGGCGGGGGGCTATAAACTGCAATAGAGACTGTAGATTGCTTCTGTAGTACTCCTTAAGGACACAAAAGGGAGGGCGGAGGGAGGGAGGGTGTGAGGGCCAGGCTGAGCCTGCAGGTGAACTCTTTCTGGCCTGCCTTCCTCAACTGTTCATGTACATATATATTTTTTTTAATTTGATAAAAGCTGATTACTGTCAATAAAACAGCTTCCTGCCTTTGTAAGTTATTTCATGTTTGTGTGTCCTGCCCAGTGTTGTTTGTAAATAAGAGATTTGGAGTACTCTGAGTTTACCACTTGTAAAAAAGTATATAATTTTTTTATGTTTTGTTTCTGAAAATTCCAGAAGGGATATTTAAGAAAATACAATAAAATATTGAAAAGTTACTCCCCTACCTCTTTTCTGCCTTATCTGTAAAGCTATCTAGGTGGAGTTGAAAGAGTTGAGTGCCAGTATCAAGCAGTATGAACTGTATTCGCTACTAGACTTTAGGGACAAATATACCCGATGCTATCATAAGGTTATGTTCTTCCCTTCTCTGCAATCTGTAAGGAATTTCTTACCAAAAGGCAGTGTGTTGTTTCAGGAAGCTGAATAAGGGAGGGTGTGATAGCAGGGGCAGCCCAGGTAATGCCAACATTTGGAGGTTTGGGACTGTATCAAGTGGCATGTATCATGACCATTGATAATGCTTGTAAAGAAGCAAGAACTTGTGGCAGATTTTACAAAAAAAGTGTCTTTCTAATTTGGAATCTTTAGCAATTCCTAGATTAAAAGAAAAGATGGCCTTTGCTTCTGACTATAACAGCATTCTTGTCACAATAAATGTACTCATACTAATAAATCTTGAACTCTTTTTTTTCCTTTACTACATTTTTGCAAGCTACATTCTGAAGCTTTTCTTTTCAGTTGCTGGGGTCACCTGCAGTCTGAAGTTAGTAATTAAGGAGAGAATTTAAGAATCAAAACAGAAGTTGTGATCTGGGTAAAACTCTCTGTCTCTTTTTCTAACTCTGTCTATTTCTCCTGTCTCTCCCCTACCCCTTCTCCCTTATTCCTACTTCTCCCAACCCTCCTCCCTAAAATAAACATCTTTGCCTAAGGAAATTACCAGTATAGCATTTATCACTTTGGGTCCATATTCATTTTTAATGTGTTTCTAAAATATCCTAGCTGAAATAATTATTACAGCCCAGTCTCAAAAGATGCTAATCTAAAGAGTATGCACAGATTCACAGAAAACAAACACCAAGGTAGTGATTACATGTGTAATCACTCTGAGGAAATAGCAAATCTAAATCCTTTTTGCAGATATAACTTAGGAGATCAACAAGGCAGTACTCAAGGGAATAATGTTTGCTTGGTTGCTTTTCATCCCAAGGGCCAGTATAATTTGATATCCAGGAATATTTCGCAAACCACTACTAGAGGCAGGCTGCTCATTAGCAGTGCTATACTACCCAACAGGTCTGGGAGTGCTAATAGCTTGCCTGTGGCTGTGAGTCCAGATACACAAAGAGTTTCTCCTAAAGAGCAAATTCCACAGTAAAAGATTGGCTCCCTAAGTATCAGACTCGCAATGACACTTCTGGAACAAAGGGTTACAGAGAGGAGAGCCCTGTTTGCCCAGCAATGAAGTTGCTGGTGTCAGCAACCCGGAAGGTGAGTTGCTTTTGACCATAAGTAGGAATAGTTAGGGGAGGTACAATAAAGCACTTTGGGGCGGATCCCTGTGGAAGCTAAACAAGAGCCAACTAGAAAAAAAGCAGGCTAGGGAATTAATTACCTGCAGAGGTAGACGAAGCCCAGGCAACAGTGCAGTACAGAAGAGCTCACCGCTCCTCAGTTTGCTTTAGACTTCAACGTTTAAAAATAGAAAAGTATGAAACACAATCTTAGTTGATTCTTTCAACTAACATTCTAAATGCATCTCCCTGAATCTCTGACCATTCTAACCAAAAGGAGTAGGAAAAGAATTATCAGAAGAAATTAACCAGTGACATCCTGTAAACTTTAGAAACAGAAAATCAACTAATTGAAAACACATTCAGTGATTAATTTTATTACAGGCCTTCAATGAGTTATTCTTTGGGTCGCATAGAGAGAATGAAGCTAATGACAGATATAGTCATTATCGTCAATTTGTTTCACATACATATATTTTCAATCATGAATTCTTAACCCTTAGTGTCAGCTGGGACACAGGTTCATAGAAACAATAAAAAGGAGAGGAGGGAGGAGAATGGAGAGACAAGACAACGTGTGTGTGTGTGTGTGTGTGTGTGTGTGTGTGTGTGTGTGTGTGTGTGTGTAGAGAAATCATAGCTCTGATGAGGCCTTTCCAGAGGGAGCTGCATGCTCACTATGCTCACTATCAGAACATATCTTGTTATATATAAACCAGGATCCCATGCTCTTCACCCTTCCAAACTTCTCCTGGCAGCCCTCTAACCATCCCTCGTGGAGGAGCCAGAGACCATTCTAACTGGAGCAAGAGATATACTGTAAGAAAGAGATGCTGGGGAAAGGCTGAAGGTGCCATCACTAGGAAAGTCTTCAAGGGAGAAGTGCCATTGGAACCGACCCAGTGGGATTCACCGGGCAGAAAGCGTTGGAGCAGAACTCCAGGTGCAAAGCACAAGAGCATGAGAAAACACGGTGTGTTGTAAACTGCTTGGAAAGGCTGTGAATGAAATTGTGAGAAGTAAAGAGAGGGGAGAGGAAGCACAAGAGTAAGATAAGTCTGGGGATGTGCAGAAATATCAATTCCATGTTATTCTATAGATGACAGAGAAATATAGAAGGATTTGAAGGACAGCAGGGACATGGCCTCTCTTAAGGGAAGTAATACCAAAAAAGTTTAATTTAGAATCCCTAGCATTTAAAGCAGTCTTACAGTTGGAGGAAAAATGTGAAGAAGATGGTTTGTGCAAGCTACATCATGCCACACTTCTCCTTATACAACTTTCTGGCAAATTAGACCTGACGAGGAGCATCAGGAAGTTTACTTTATACCAAGAAGACCTGTTCTACACTTCAGCTTTCCTCTCTCCTGTGTCAACATAACCCGCTAAAGGAAAATGCTCAGAGGCCAGAAGCTTGGAGAAGCAGACAGACAAGAAAGGGGCCTGAGGTGAGAGGACAGAGTGGATCCCGACTGTGGTAGGACCCATGCCTGACTTTGTCTAGTTACCTAGAACTGGTCAAACTCAGTGGCACCAAGTGACCCAAATGACATGAACTCTTTTTTTTTTTTAATAAAGAGGTTAGTGTTTTATTTATGTTGGAGAATTAAATAATAACGCTTCCCATTCACCACTGAATGTTTCTGTTATGCAGTGCACAGAGGAACACACTGGAGGGTAAAATCCAGAGGATGCTCCTGTCAGAGTTTATCATCTAATAAGAGAGGCAGTAAATGGGAAAACACATGAGCTAGTGTATGGTTGAACCCAGACAACAGCTGAACCTAGACAAGGCACTGAAGATGCTCTGTTCACTAGGAGAGAGAAAACCTAAGCTGCACTGGGGGCAAACAAGGTCTGTCTGGAGCAATACTGAGCTGAGAATTTAGGTAGCCAAGAAAGAGTTCAGCAGGTGAAGAACAATGGAGTAGAGTGCAGGGATCACAAGCAGGAAGCCAGCTTGAAGGAAAGCTCAGGAAAGATTCTGGAGTATTGTAGGAGCTACAAAGTGCCCACATCCTGGAGGGGAGTGAGCAAGCGATGGAAGAGTGCAGAATAATGACCTTTGTACTCACCGGTTCTTATTCTGGTAGTTTCCGAAATGCTTTAACCTCTTCTGTCTCATTTCTTTTCCCTACGCTGTAAGTATTCACTGACAGTAGCTATGCTTTCCAAGAGCAGAAGGCAGGACTCCCAGAAGATTTTAAGTGGCTCAGTCAGAATAACACATTCAATGACTGGTGAGGCCATGACTCAGTCATCCGGCTTCAACAACCATATTCTTTTCCTCTATTGTTCCAAGACCCAGATATTGGTGACCTTGGGTTCCTTGCCAGCTATGCATCCCTACTTGCACATCTAGGCCCTGAGGAATAGATTTGGTTATCAGAAGCTTCTTTGATGTGCACAGCATGTGAGCAAAAATAATCAGACAATCTCTGGGGACAGTTTGTCTGTCAAGCAGCAAAATCTCATGAACTCTCCTTGTCTTGCCACAAATCCTCCCCCTCTGGAAGGAACCAAATACTATGTGTTTAAAATCTCCAAAAGTTTCTTGCTATGTAAAATTTCTTGCTCTTTTAATGTGTGTCCACTAAAAATATTGACTGATGGTTGATGCATTATTGCTTTAGAAAACTGAGCTATGAGCTCACTGATTATGTTACTTTCTTTATAAGTTAGAGGTACTCACAGGTCCTCTAGAATTCAGGTACATTTCAGTTCTCTGTGGAACTGTCCTTCCAACAGCCACAACTGATGGCTAATTTCTTCCAGATTATATTGATTCATCCTAGATTGATATTTAAGGAAGGAAATTTGCCTGACCTTATCTCATATCTTGCAAGAAAGTAAATAGTCACTTGAGCTATTATACAATTGATTGTTCTACCAGTTAGGAAATTTCCAAAAGGCATCAACACCTGTCCTGTACTTTTTTTGTTGCTGGGACAAAGTATTCAACATATACAAGTCAGAGGAGAAAATTCTTATTTTGGCTTACAATTTATAAGTTTCAGGGGTGGGTGGGCAGGGATGTGGGTAAAAATGAGAATCGACCTGTGTCACATATTGGTACAAATTCCCCAATTTTGTGTATGATTGTGAGCTTTGTATATAATATACCAATAAAGTTTACTGAATAATGAAAAAAAAAAGTTTCGGTCCACAGTCAACTAGTTCCAAGCCAGGACAGCGTGCCAGAGGAGAAACGGCATGGCATGGCAGGCAGGAGGCAGCAGCCCTCCTTATGCTTTCCCTTTTTATTCCATCCAGGACACAAACCTATTGGATGGTGCCACCCACACCCAGGGTAGATTTTCCCTCTTCAGTAAGTTCACAATCCACACCTGGAACTATGGTAAATCAATCAGTGGACTAATGCAGTGTCACATATCCATGATCCAGTCACTACCAAAAACCCCACCTATGAGCATATAAGGTTTGGGGAAGACATCTAGATACAACCCATAACAACACAGATCCCCAAATAATAATGATCTGTATCAAAATCCTCCCTATGTTTCCAGAGCATACAAAGTCCTCCCTGTGGTTCCTTAGCATGAGCAAGAAAACATAATCTGTTGTGTCAGAGCATTAAAGCTTGAGAGATGCTTATTATAGTATCACCTACCCTATTCTTACTCTAGTAGGAACCAACAGTAGGAACAGTACCCTCCAGTAGGAGTCAACAATGTCTGCCATAAGTATTGTAGAGTAAAACTGATAGCTATAGAATATTCATAGTACATATCATTTACTAAGTTTCTACCTTACAGCAGGCACTGTACTAGGATGTATTGTGTAGATATTAAGGCTTGTGTTAGCTTTCCGTTGCTGTGATGAAATACCTGAGGAAATCAGCTTCGAAGGTAGAAAGGTTGATTTTGGCTCCGACTCTTAGGGGTTTCAGTACATGGTCACCTGACTCTGTTGCTTTTGGGCCTGTAATGCAGCAGAGCATCATAGTGAAAAGCACATGGTAGAACACAGCTACTCACCTCCTACAACCAGGAAACAAAGAACAAGAGAGGAAAGAGTAACCATATCCCCTTCAAGGGTGCATGTCCAGTGACCTGACATCTTTCCATGAAGCCTTCACCTCCTAAGTTTCCACTACCTCCCCTAGTGCTACCAGCTGGGGACCAGTCCCTCCATACATGAGACTTTGGGGTACATTCCAGACCCAACTATAGTGGGACTGTTTCTAGTTACAAGGAAATGGAGGTTCAGACTATGTTCAAGTTCACACACAAAAAAGTAACTTATAAAAACACAAACTAGGCCTGAGATTTAGCTCAGTGGTTTCAGTGCCTGCCTGGCAAGCTCAAGGTCCCTGGTTAGATCCGCGGTAACCACATACAACAATACCAGGCATAGTGATGCACGCCCACCGTAATCAATGTCACATTCCACAAATGCTGGGCTTGGTGACTCAACCCTGTAATCGCAGCACTCGGGAGGCAGAGGCAGGAGGATTGCTAAGTTCGAGGCTTGCTTGAGCTACATAGTGAGCTCAGGACCAGCCTGAACTACAAAGCGAGACCCTGTCTCAAAAAAAAAAAAAAATGCTGAACCAAAGAGCCTGCTTTATCCATATCTGACCTTACTCCTGAGTCATACTGCTGGGTAAATTTCTGTCTCAGTTGAACCTCACAACTTCTCTGCCACCCAAGTGTGTTTATCACTTCACCTCACATACAAGGAAACTGAGATCCAGAGAAGAAAACTAACTCACCAAACATCCCAGAACTAGGATGGCACCAGAGCCTTGGCCCTTTCCAGAGTCACTCATCACCCTTCTGAATATACAAAGAACTGAGGTACAGGGCATAGGATGAGAAAATGGAGGAATTATGTGTTAGATGTGCACAACTTTTAGAGTTAAATGTCCCTTGATTAACTTTGGCCTCGGCTGCTTTAGAACAAGCCCCTTAATGTCAGTAAGCTTCCATTGCTTCTCTTGTAAAAGTGAAGCCCGCCATAGCTACAATAGGAGGTTGTCAGAAGTTTCGTGTATTTAAAGAGCCTATATATAACAGACAAGCAATAATTAGCCATTTTCACTGTAGATTTTTAATTTCAGAATTGACAGGAATACACACACACACACACACACACACACCAGCTAAAAAGAAAACATTGCCCATTAAGATTCAACAAGGCCTTACAAGCCCTGCTTGTTGGTCATATAAGGGCTAGCAGGTCCTCTCTGCAGGCTGGAGACAGTTTTGTTTCCCCAGCTGCACTCACAAGGGAACACTCCCCCGGCATGGCATTGTGAACCTGTTTGGCTTGGCTCAGAGGCCTGTCAGCACATTCAGGAAGTGAAGTCAGACAGAGGCAGGATTTCAAACAGAGCCAGCTGCACACAAATGCCCAGGCGATGAAACACCTTGCCCAAGCGGGGTGCCTATCAGCCTGGCTGCCCTGGATGCTCTCAAAGCAGCTCCTCAGAATGGCACTGGGCCAGAAAAGAAGGACATAATCAACAGCATCCAGGAAAGGGCTATGGCCTCCATAGCAAGGTGTCCAGAGGGATGACACAGGACTCACCGCAAGGAGCTCCAGTCTTGGGTTGAAGGACAACAAGCTGTGACTGCTGGGTGGGGGAACTGGTGCTAATCTTCCTGACTTCTTAAAGTGAAAGTGTGGGGCAGGAAGGGAGACAGAACGGATTAGGAGTACCAGGGAGGGAGAGAACTAAATGAGGAATGGATGCCTCTACTCTCCCGCTGCTCCCATACTCATGCAGTCCTAACATCGGAATTCTACAATCTCTAGCTGTAAGTGGAATATTCATCTTTTCTAAACCCAGTTTCATTGGCGATGGAATGCCAGTAAATAATGCCTACTCCTGTTGGGTTGTTGTAAGGATTAAATAAGCTAACATATATAAAAGAGCTTAGCCTAGTGCTGCCAAATCATAAATTTGATGATTGCAACTGACTGAAAATTTTATTTAAGCAAAAAAGGAATTTCACTGAAACAGATCTTTGAATATCTACTGGCAGAGGTAGCTCTGGACCTGGCTATATTCAGGGTTCAGAAGGTATCATCAGGCATCATCAGGCTAGGATTTTTCTTCATCCATCAACTTGCCAGAGATGGAGTTAGCGTAGCCCTCAGTCTCCATGTGGTAATGCCATATGGTTCCCAGCATTCTGTGCACAGAAGATGGCAACAGCAGGCCCTCCTGTCCTCCTGGAGTGGGTCTCACTGGCCTTATAACCATCCTTGAACCCATCTCTGGCTGGAGTATAAGGTAGCTCAAGTGTTCACCTCTGAAACAAAAGTTAAGGAACCTCATCAAACCACATAGCCAGTGAAGGAGGAAGGAGGGCTTTTCAAAGGAAGAGCCAGATCGAGAGGAAGTAGATGCTGGAGTCAAACAGAAAATACCAACTACAAGAGCCCATCCATTGGTGATTATTTTTGTTCTTGCCAAGCTTTAGAGACCAGGGCATAGGGGCATCTGCTATCCTTCTAAAACTGAGTCAGAATTTATGACTAACTCTTCAGTCTCTTTTAATGAGTTGGGAGTTCTGAGTATAAAAAATCAAGAGCATAGTCCTTCTTGATGGAGAATCCCCAGAATAACTGCATTCAATGAGACAGCAAACATAAAATTACATATAAAAAGTTATTTGCTAATACCATTTGGTGCTTTGACCAAAAAAAAAGGGCCGGGCATGGTGGCTCACGCCTGTAATCCTAGCACTCGGGAGGCAGAGACAGGATTGTTGAATTCAAGGCTTGCCTGGGCTACATAGTGAGCTCAGGGCCAGCCTGGACTACAAAAGCAAGACCCTGTCTCAAAAAAAAAAAAAAAAAGAAAGAAATAGACTCATCCAAGGCAATTATGGAAGGAAGCTGAAGATTATTTAGGCAAAATTTTAAAATATCCACAGACCTACCAAAAATGCCTACTACTAGTTTGTGTTTTCCTCCATTCTCCTCTCATTTCCTTCCATTAGCATCTGTATCTGCATCGTACATCCATAATTCCCTTGTTACAGTAGTAAAAATAAAGGAAGAGAGAATGAGATAAACTGTTATCATGACTGAATTCTGAGGTGAAACCAAAGAACAATAAACTCTTCTCTTTTTTTCCCATAATAAATCAAAGATCCTGGGATTTTGGATTCAGAATGAAAGAAAGGTCTCTGAAAATTCCCAGCAGTGAACTGGAAGTGACTGAAAAATCCAGCATTGTACAAAGGAATGCCAGAGAAGGTAAATGGTCATCTACTGCGTACTTTGATCCATTTCTAGAGAAAATATGGTGACCGCTTTCTCACCTAAGTTGTTCTATAGTCTTAGGGGACTGACTTAACACTGCCACAGAAGAAGCTGTTCATATTCCTTATTCAGCCCATTGAAAGCCTCCTCTTTGCCAGACTCCCTAAACACTAGAAGTAAGTAGCTGTGTATGACATCAAACCACTATCAAAGCAGGTAGTATACAAAATACTAATTGCTGTGATAGAAGCAAGTACTGTCCAATGTACCTTGGAAACAAGAACTCACAGGAGGCAGCTTAGCCGTCGCTTCCCTGAGGAGACCAGATAGATAGACAACTGTCCTCAAAGGAATGAATAACATGGACAGTTAGTGTGGTCACCAAGGACTGACTTAAGCAGAATGCCCATCAGCCAAATGGATGGAGCTTCTATTTTTTCCAATTTTTTTTTTTTGAGGTAAGGAAAAGAAATTCTAATGGGTTATCACAGCCCAGCATTTCACAAAGAACTACAAAAGTGCCCACAGCTATTGCTGCAGATCCCTGAAGGCAGCACCAAATAGTCAGGAGAAGGCTTGCCCTGGCCTGACCCCTCGAAACAGCCGTCTCAAGGAAATGACCTTTAAACTGAGACCTGAAGCAGTTAAGCCTATGGGACAAGAGGTGGGCAGAGAATTCCTCTCTTCTGCAAAGGTGTGTATTAGAAGTAGTGAGAAGACCAGTGTGGTTAGGACTTGGGCTTCCCACAGCGGGAGGAAGCCTCAGAGCTTCCGGATGGGATGCCATGTTTCATATCCCAGATCCAAGTACAGTGCCAAATGCTTAGGGCCTCAAAGACCTGAGAGGTTGGATGGGGGGGAGTGAAGGGCACTCAGGCTCCTCTGAAGGCCACACCCCTCCATTCTTAGGCAGAAATGTCAATTCCTGACTATGAGGGACTGGTAGTGACTTCCTCCTCTCGTGGTGTGCCAGGGCCTCAGGAAGGTTCTTCTGCAGTACCGTGCATAAGCCTCACAGGTCTATTCCATGTGAAGAGACTGAAACAGAGCGACTTCAGAAAAGGGCGTTACCCTTGCCTGGCAAGGGTACTGGCTCAGGCCTGTCCCCTGTGAGAGACAGGAGGTCAGCTTTTGAACAAAGCATCAAACCTCCTCTGAAGAGGAGAACAAAAACCATGAGAAAGTGTAAAGTCTCAACAGCTCAGTGTCACCCTCCCTGAGGGGGACCACGGCAGACACTGAGTTGTAAAGAAATGATGATCCCTTTTCCTTAACTCTGGGGAGAGGATGTCCAAAGGCATTTCTATTTTCTCTTCCATCCATCTCTGGGCTTTATGCCCCTAATGTTTTGAATTCCATTTCAGACTTAAAAAAAAATAACAACTAACAGCAACCCTCCTCTAAGCCATGTAGATTTAAAACAGACAACCCGAAACCTGGAAGGAGTCAGGATTCCCCCTCACCTGTAAACACCACAGCCCTTGCTTGTCTGAGTGCTTCTGCTGCATTGTGGGAGGAGAACGGGCCATATTTTGCAAGTGGGTGAATGAGGTTCACTGTTTCAGCTTGCCTCCAGGTCTGAAGGCCCGGTTCGTCTTGACCTGGCAGGCCGGGCCTGCAAAAGTGGATTATTCCTGCGCTCACTACAGCCCTTTGAAGACTGCTCCTGGGTCTTAAGGAGGATTTGGTGGCCATTGTGGAACTGGAGTAATGAGTTCAATACTAATGTTTCTCATTACACGGGCAAGTCAGTCAGCCCTTCTGTTTGCTCAGGTGTGCGGCTGGGTGCCCTGTGCCCTCATCTCTGTACAATAACAAAATAAATGTTTTTAGAAGAGAGAATTGGAGAAGAAGGAATGTCACAAGTGGTTCAGTGGGGGAAAGGAGGGCAGAGGGCTCCAGTTTCTTTAACACGAGACAAAATATTTGCTATATACTTTCTTTACTACTTGTCAACCTCTAGTTCAATTTTTTTTCCTTTTTTGTCCACTAGTGAAGCGGCAATATTCGTCCAGTGAGTTCACTAAGTACAGCTCACACCTCCTCTCCTGGGCTCCTTGAACTTGAAGTAGTGCCGGTAGGTGGCGCCAGAGTGCGGGGGTGATGCGCACAGTTTCTGGGCGGGAAAAGAACTAAAAAAAAAAAAAAAAAAAAAACGCTCAGTCAACAAACTCAACTGGGACCTCAGTGTGGGCGTCGTCCACCTTCAAGGGGGACCAAGGATAAACACTTTTTTTTTTTGACAGAATGAGGAAGTATATGCACTGGAAATGGCCTTGCGCTATCAGCCGGAGGCCAGGAAGTGAGCTCCAGACATTGTTTATAGTACAGCTCCTATTTCAGGCACAAAGAAAAAGACTCAGCAGGTAGGGAGGCCTTGGGAGCTAGAAGCGAATTTCCAAGAGGACCCCACTGTGCCGGGGCTGCGGAGGGCTAGGTTCAGGGAGCTCACTGGATAATGAGACAAGGGACCGTTGAATCGTTGGAAGAAACCCATCTGCCTCGCCTGCCAAGGGTACCGGCTCAGTACAATGGGGAAGATCTGAGTTCTAGAGGGAGACCCCACATGTGCGACTTCGGGAAGTCCCTTTCCACTCGTGGGATGGATTTCATAGCTGCAGTGGAGGAAAGAGCAGTCGCTGCATGGAAAACACTTCGCCCAACACCAAGTACTGAGCAGCCCTTTCAGTCCTGTCTCTGAAACTTGCACTGGCGTCAGGACCTCTCCCGGAGGACAAAGGAACCTCCTCATTGTGTCTGCCCTGCAGCTCTGCACGCTGATTACAAGTTGATCGAGGGAATTCACATTGTATTGACTTACACAGGCATTACATTGGCTCTCATCTAGTAGCGGATGTACCAGAAAGTTTTCTTTATATCCCCATGTCTGTCACTGCCCCTGAAATATAATAAATAGCAGCTGTCAGATAACATAATTTTCTCCTATGAACAAACATTCCAAATTGAATGATTCAGGTAGAGTATTATAGCCATATCTCATTTTTTAAGTTTTACTGTACTGAATAAGAAAAAGAGAAAGTAATGAGGATTGATTTAAAAATACAGTGAATTTTAACTTTTTAAAAATTGTATTACAATAAAAGATACATTTCCATCAATTCTCCTCAAAATATTCTGCCTCGCCCGGCATGGTGGCTCACGCCTGTAATCCCAACACTCGGGAGACAGAGACAGGAGGATTGCTGAGTTCCAGGCTTGCCTGGGCTCCATAGTGAGCTGAGGGCCAGCCTGAACTACAAAGGGAGACCCTGTCTCAAAAAAAAAAAAAAATTCTCCCTCACTTTGGACACATGTATCCCTTTGTTCTCAGCACTTTCTGAAGCCCTTCTGGAAGTCGTCTTCCATATGCATCCTTGGGTACACTGCTATATCCTGCAATGTCTTGAATCAATTCAGAACATTTATTTTGCTCAGCCATTTTGACTTTGGGGAAGAGCCAGAAGTCACATGGTGTGACTTAGATCAAGTGAATAAGGTGGATGAGGACACACCATATAGCATACCCATCTTTCAACTGGGCGGCATTTATAGCAGCAGAATTCATATTACTTTTTATCGTGCCTCATAAAGTGAACTTCTGGAACTGCTTCAGAACACGGCAAGAACATGGACAAATTTGACATGAACAGAGGGATTTGTGAGATTAATGGTAAAGTGTCTTTGACTATAATAAGTTTTTAATTGAAACATTTGCTATATATTTCGATAACCCCTTGTACTCTCAACCCAATGGTGAAAATGAACTTTGAGGGTTTTTATTTAACCAGAGACTAAACAGGATGCAAATACTGACTACCATGTTCAGCTGTGGCCAACTCAACAACCCAGGACTCAAGACAAACTCCAAGATGGAATGACAGTATTAGAAGGGATTCTACGAGCACTTGGGCCTTTGGAGCTCCCATCTACCAATGCCAAGAAGAGAGAAGAGAGGGAAAGGAGGCAGCTGGATGAGAGCAAATGACAGGCTCTCACAGGCCAGGGATGCTGAGTACTGAAGAAAGGAGAGGCCATAGAATGTGGGTATTGTAAGTTTGACAGACTCACTCTGTTAATAGCCCTTTGACTAAGTAGCCTTTTTTTCCTTTTTTTGAGACAGGGTCTTGCTTTGTATTTCAGGCTGGCCCTGAGCTCACTATGTAACCCAGGCAAACCTCGAACTTAGCAATCCTCCTGCCTGTACTTCCCGAGGAACAGGATTACAGGTATGAGCCACCACACCTGGCTTGAGCAGCCCTTTCTTAATACGCCCAAGTTCTGTCTGCTCTAACTACCTAGTTTTCCTACCCTGCTCAGCAAGTTCAGCTTCCAAGACCTTGTATTTGCCACATCACATTGGCAGAATAAGGTCACAGAAAGATTCAGCCCACTGATAGTGTCATCACCTTGAGAAGGAACCTAGTCTTAGTAAGAAACAGAAGAAATGTCTCTTTCGATATTGACTATGGAACATCAGAGTTCAAAACTTCCTAAGTCTCTGTTGTGCACACCACCCCCAAGCCAAGAGCCTGAAATCCCTCGCCTTGCACCTACTTTCTCTGCAGGCAGCCTTGTTTATGTATCATTTCTCCCTGATGAATCACTTGTAGCAACAGTACAGCTTCCACCTATCTATGAGAAATGTTCGAAACAATCCTTTCTCCTCGCAGAAAGCCTCAGCAGCAACAATAGACATCCAAAACGAGGCTGCTATTTGTCAGACTCTGAGAGTCAGGAACAAATGAAAGTAAATGCTTAGCATCGAAAGTCATCTGGAAAGAAGAAAAACAAAACCTTTCCAGTGATCACTTATTTGTTTGAAACCCACTCGCACCTCGAGTTAGCTTCCCTAATCATGATTCCTGCAGAGAAGTTCTTTTTCTTCTGCTTTTGGTTTCAAGGAGTAATTTCTCCCCCACACACTTTTTTTTTTTTAATCAGTGCCTGGTGGTTATATAGTTTAATGGATTTCATTTTGTCAGATTTTACATCCATGGAACCCATTTTAATCATCCCCCAGGTCATTGCCCTCTTAGTCTCACATGTTTTGGGGAGGTTTGGTGTGTTACCCATTTTGATCATATTTATACTCCCTTTTTTCCACCTCTGCTCCCCAATCCCTCCGCGTTCTCCCCTTCCTCCTCTAATTTTCACACACAGCTTCCTGAGACAGGTGCAGTCACTGTGGGGTGAGCTAGAAGGCTGACTGGGGGGGACAAGGTTTAATTATTGTTTACACCCCAGGGATTAGAATCCCAAATGAAAGGTTTGTAGGAACACAAGGGCATTTTTCTGTTTCAGGCTTATTCACCCTGCTGAAGTTATGTTGTTCTGCACAAAGAACCTTCAAAGATACAAATTCTCTCTACAGATACCTGCCAAATTTCTGGGAACAGAGAAAGGGTGGGGGAGACAAAGGGCCAGAAAGGGCCACGTAAATGAAGAAAGGCATCTAAATATCAGGCATTGATGGGTGTCTTTACAGTGACACTCCTCACAACCCACCTGGTGACAGTTCAGGTGGGGAAAGAGAGGCTCAGAGTGATTCATTAAGCACTTGCTGAAAACTCGTATCACACGGAGACAGCAGGTGGAGGTGGAAATATGTTGCTCAGAGGTCCTGCCCGTGTTCTTCTGGGTCTGCCCAGAAGTCAGTCTCTTGTTAGAGGAAAGGTCAGCACAGGGCAGGAGTCTGGAGATGAAAGCTACAGGCACAGCAGACGGAGCCGGACCCAGCATTCTGTCTCCCTGGGTTTTGGGGTTCTTGTTCCCATAGAGAGAACACACAGCCAAGTGGCTCTTGAGGCGCTTCTGCTCCCCAACAAACTCCTTGTTAGTTTTTTTTTCTTTTTAAAAAACGTAGTCCATTGGTACATTTTAAGTGTACGTTATGATCACATTCATCGTTGATATTTTGAACCTGTACACTATATATCTTGATTCTTATTCCCTTTCCCCCTCCCTTCACCCATCTATGCTCTGTATACAGCCTAGTCAACTTTCATCAAGGGCATCAAATAAAAGAATGGAAAGAGCAGGAAGGGTGAGCCCAGGCCAAGACCCTTCCCTGGAGATCAGGAAGGTGGAAAAGGTGGTGTGAAAAAACAGAATGTGGAGTTCAGTGCACCCTCTCAATTTTTGCACCAATTTCTCCAGCCCCTTCCTCCACGCCCTAGGCACTCTCTACCTTTCTACCTTCACCTCCAACATGAGGCTTCGCCAGGCCTGCCCACAGCCTGCAATGCTGGCTACAGGGGCACTTTTCTATCTGACCAAATAGACAGCTCCTCTACACATTGTGAACTGGGCACCATGCCTTGGGAAGCAGAGCGTGCCCTGACTTTCAGCTCTTAGGCAGCCATTCTAGTGCAGTGCACAACTCACACAGTTGTTGCTAGCAGTCTTGAGACTGACAGTAATTCATTTCAGGGAATGGTATTCTGTCCGTTCAGTTATGTACCCAGAGAGGACCCGGGGAGGTGTACCATATCTGGCTCTTTTCTCGCTTCCACCTCCCGTATTCAGCCCATGGAACTGTTTGGGCCGCCTCTGTATTGGTAGTTGAGGTGCTTTTTATCTCTCAGATTGCCCCTTGCTCTCCATCATCACCACTATCCTCGGCAGAAGAACATCTTCATTCTCCAAGCCACACTTTCTAAAAGCTCTTGGTGGGCATGGGGTACCTGTATGTCACTCCAGCATTCGGGCGGCTGAGGCAGGAGGATCCTCATGAGTTCAAGAGCAGCCTGGGCTACATGGCAAGACCCTGACTCAAAATTTAAAAAATTAAAAGACCCCCTTCTATTTTCTCCTCGTATGTGTTCACTCTCATTACAGTGGCCAGAGTGTTTAAAAATTGAGCTAGTTTAGCACCAAGGGGTAGCAAATTAGAGAATCTTTTCAAAATATAAATAAGATCACTGCCTTTTCCTACTTCCAGTTCTCAGGGGCTTCTCCTGACTCCTAGGAAGAAGACAGCGCTCTGCCTGGGCCTCCTGTTCCCTCAGGTCTTCCTGCCCCACCAGCTTCACCTTCATCACCATCCTTTCCACTGTCCCCTCTCCGCCTCCCGGGACAGCAGCCTGCACAGAGCTGTTACCCTCCGTCTGGAACCGGATTCTTCCTGTTCTGCCTGCCAAGTTCACCTGCACTAAGTGTCAGTGGAATTATATCTCCACTGGGCCTTCCCCAGCTTCCTGCTGCAGTTGGCTCCCCTTGCACAGCTCAGCACCTTGCGCTCTCTCTCTCTCTCTCTCTCTCTCTCTCTCTCTCTCTCTCTCTCTCTCTCTCTCTCTGTCTCTCTCTCTCTCTCTGTCTCTCTCTGTCTGTCTCTCTCTGTCTCTGTCTCTTTCTGTCTGTCTTTCTCTCCCACCTGGCTGAAAGCTACATGAGACAGCACTTGGCTCATGGCTGATGTACCGCTCCTACCCCTGGCAGTGTCCAGTGCAGTATTCATACCTGGGTGAACACGTACGGCAGAAAGCATATCTGTCTGGCTCAAAGAGACCAGTATCTCGTAGATGCTGCTGTTTGAAAATCCCCAACGTGACCTGTAAGATGACCCCCCCCAGACTAGAGATGAAAAAAGAGGGAGCAAAGAGCAGCTCGTAGCAAATTAGCACTCGACACATGGCTCCCTGTAACTACCCAACTCTGAACGCAGCACCCATGAGTTTTGCCTCACCGGTTCCCGGCAAATATTTGTTGAATCAATGGATCAAATCTCGATTAAATGCTACATCTGCTAGGTGCTATGTATCTATCTCCGGAAATAAATTTCCCCGCCCCCTAGTGTTCAAAACGTTGCCCAGGCGCCTCTTCCATGATCCTTTCATCTCACGTTCGTTATGTAGGTGGGTGTCTCATCTCACAGGGCTCACTGTTTATCTCTGTGTGCCGCTCCGGCCCTCATCCTGCAGCGCCTGGCAGAGTGTCTGTCCAACAGTTGGTGCTCAGCGCAACTCTGGTGGGTGAACATCTGAGTGGCCAGTGGATGAGAAATAATGTTGGAATTAGCGAGCTCTCTCTTGGGGTACAGACTGTTAGCTTGAGCATATTTCTGATTTCTTATGTCCACATTCCCTTCCAAAACGTTGAGGGGAAAGACTGAGTTGGATACCTACCCATTAACTATCAGTCATTAAGTGTGAGAAGCCATATTTTGGTTCCCTTTTGCCCTAACAGTCACTTTCAAGTCTAGGTGATCTCAAGACTTTCTAATGCAAATCAGAGAACTTCCCCTGCCAGCAACATGTCCCTAACCCTCCCTCCCAGTTACAGAAATCCACCTTTAGAGGGCTTCCTACTTACCATATATTAGAGAACAATTTGTCCTTATTATATGGCAACTCAATTTAACAGCTGTTAGCAACGCCTCCGAAAAGCTCTTGTTTCTACCAAACTGAAAACATTCACTAATAGAAAATCCATCTTTCTTTTTATACTCCCAGACCAAGGGGCAGTTTGGGTAATTTGTCAGGGTGGTGGGAGACTCAATCTTCTTTTAACCATGAGTGACCACTAGGATTTGAATATGTGTACTGAGACAGTATATCGAAATGTCAAGTTTTAAGTAAGAGAGGGACATCAGGAGCAATTTGGCCTAAAGCCCCATTTTACAGATGATGAAACTTGAGGCTGAGGAAAAGCAGTTTCTGGGCTCTTTGGAGCCAAGAGCCAAACTCAGGCCTTTGGACTCAAGCTAGTCATTCACTGTACCTCTGTCATATACCCTATGTCTTAAATACTGTTACTAGTCATTTCTAAGGATGCCTCAAAAAAGGAGTCTCATCCACATTTTATGGGCAGTGAAACAGGACTTGGACGGTTGTGGTTATTTATCCCAGGACCTCTCAAGTAATTCTAGTTCTCCAGCTGACAAAGCTGGAATTAAAGTCTGACCTGAAGATGTGGCTTCTCCCTCCAGGTCATTATGGGAGCATTGTCGAAAGCCTATTGCTACTGAGAGACAGGTCTGAGAGCACAGGAGTGCCAGTGCTAAAGATGCCATCTCTAGGACTAGAGTTGTCATCTGCTCTGGACCCCAGCCTTCCTACAATTCCTGACAGCCACCTGGATATCTAGAATGATATCTTCTCAAACTGTGCTGTTCACACAGGTTACCCAGAAACCCTTGCATGTGCAAGTTCTGACTGCACAGGTCTGTAACAGAACTGGCATTCTGCAGATTCTGAGATTCTCAGGTGTCCCAAATCCTCTAGTCAAGCCCACATCTCACATGACATGGCTCCATAGGCACAACCCCACTGCAGCAACCTAGTCCCACGCTGCCCAAGAGGAAAGTCTGTGAAGTAAGGGAAGGGGTAATGCTTTCTGAATATTTACTGAGCATCTAACTACCTATTGGGCTTAGCACTAAGGATTTTACAGGTTTAACATGCCTGATGCCCATCATAACTAGAAGTGTAGCTATTGACACTCTCATTTTACAAACAAGCAAACAGGCTCAGACCAAGCTCACCCAGATCTGTCCCATCATCTGCTCTTATCCACAATGGTGATTTCTCCCCTACTGAGTGAGTCTCCCTTATACCCATGGCAATCTGGAAGGCACTTGGGAGGATCAGGGAGCTTCAGAACAAGCACTAGTGAGCTGATATGGATCTCACAAACTCAATATCGACATCACAGTGCTGAAGAATATCTTAGACCAGATGTTGATCAGCTTGCTAGAGGAAGGTGCAAAGGTTTTGTTAACACCTAGACAGAAATAGGCATAAAAAGCTTGGGTTAAAAATTAGAAATAACTTGCACACTCAATAATAAAGCAACAGGAATGCTAGTTAGGCAATGTATATACATATGTCAGATAGGATATTTGCTAGTAAAATATGACCTGATTTTTACTGGGAAGAAGGTGTGTGTGTGTGTGTGTGTGTGTGTGTGTGTGTTTGCATGCACATGCATTGCAAAAAGATTGCAGTAAAGTACTCCAAAAATACCAGTAACATTTGGGCTGGATTATGCATGGTTTTTTTTCTTTGATTTTTTTTTTATGCTTCTCTGTTCTTCCCCCCACCAAGGGTATACCACTGATATTATTTTATAAAGAAAAGGAAAACATGCAAGAGAAACCAGGGAATGTGTAAAAGGACAGATGTCAACTCAGCTTACTAAAAAACTATAAATACTGCAACAGTTTGGAATAGGGACTGACAATTCAGGAGAAGATAATAGTAAAGTAAGCGAATCTTAAGACACATAATACATTTATTTTTTTCCCCTCAAAATTTGAAGACTTTCTTAAAAATAATACAAAACCATTTTATGTGCTCCTGAAATACTGAAGTTAACAGTTCAGATCATTGGTCAGCTAGGGGAACATATTTCTAATATACATGACAAATAAATATGACTAATTTCTTTAATATGTGAAGTGATCTTATAATAGAAAAATGGTAAAGAAGGTTATGCATGTGTGTGTGCATGTGTATATGCATATGTGTGGGTGTGTGCATGTACATAGGAAACATGAAGAACTAGAGGATGAACCCCAGCCACAGATTCTTTTTTTTAATTGAATTCTTTATTGGTACAATTTATATACATCTCAAAATCACGTATAACATTGGGGAATTTGTACCAGTATATGACAAAAGTTAATTCTCATTTTTACCCATATCCCTACCCACCCCCACC
>PVIC010012639.1:0-39325 GCA_004025085.1 Thryonomys swinderianus | reverse complement strand
GAGGCTTGCCTGGGCTACATAGTGAGCTCAGGGCCAGCCTGAACTGCAAAGCGAGACCTTGTCTACAAAAAAAAAAAAAAGATAAGAGCCTATTCTGATAAAGAGGCGAAGACTGGCCCCCTCCAGGAGCACAAGGCCAGCTTTTAGGGATTCACTGAGGTGGGCCAGGGTCTGGCTGAGCATGATCTTAATTCTGGTTTCCATAGTCCTGGAGGAGCCCTCACAACTTGAGGGCAATTTGGTGCCCACGATGTGACTGTCCTCACTCCTGATGAGCCACTTTGGCTCCCTTCCTAGGGAGATCCCAATATGGTCTGCAAGACCCTGCTCCTCCCAGAAGCCAAAGTGACTGTAATGGTTGGGCTAAATGTAGAGAAAGCTGTTGGATGTGGGTGTCCCTGCAAAGCCAGAAAATGACTTTAGGTCCTCTTATCTTGGTGTCTGCAGTCCTGAAGGGGACTGAGATAAGCTTTCCAGGCCCTAGGTAAATTTAGGGCCAGGAAACTTTGTGGCAGGGCACACCCTGGATGACTAGCAACTGTGTGCAGAGCAGGGCGGGAGGTAAACCCAAAGTGTTAAGGTAATGAGTAAGACCAAATGTGTATATATGTATTTTTTATATATTTTTTAAAAAATATATATTTATATATATGTATATTTATATATATACATATAATATATATATATACATACATATGTGTGTGTGTGTTCTTTGTATCAGACCTCACATTGAACAGCAGAACTGGCCAGGTGCCCACACTTCAGATCTTTCCCCCCATGAGCCTCCTTCCCTGCCTCAAGTGGTCTGGAGCAATCTCCCACAGCTTCCTAGGGTTTCCCACCTTGCACCAGTTATTTGGTTGGCTCTTTGTTTACCAGCTGTCCCTGACTCCTACCACTACAAAACATAGGCCATCTGTGCTTGGGCCATACTGGCTGTGTGATGAATCAGAAAGACAGTCCTAATTTACCTAAAGAAAATAAAGTTACAGATGGAGAAGGTTCAAGGTCTACTGTGAAGTTAAAAATTGCTAATACTTGGGGATTTAGCTTAAGTGGTACTGTGCCTACCTTGGAAGTACAAGGCCCAGAGTTCGATCCCGATTACACACACACACACACACACAAACGTACCAGAAGTAGAGGGCTTGAATTTACACATTGGAAAAAAAAAAGGATGAAAGGATGATTTTCCCCTTCCCCTATGCTTACGTACATAGGAATTCTCAAGGAGGAAGGAAACACCAGAAAACTGAACAATGAGTGGCTCCCTCACTGGGGCAACCTTCAAGGGGAGAGAGAGAAGTTTATTTTGTGCATTTAAACTTTTGTGTCACATGCATATCCTATCTCATCAAAGGTAAATAAGTGTGAGCCAGGTGCAGCAGCAAATACCTACAGTTCCAGTGCTTCCGGAGGGTGAGGCAGGAGGATCACAAGTTTGAGCCCAGCCTGAATAATTCAGCATTTAATGAGAACTTGCCTCAAAGTTTTAAAAAAGAAAAGCAAATAAAAATAAAAAGGCCTGTGGAAGCTCAGCAAAGGCCCTGGATTCAACCTCTAGTACAAAAAGAAAAACAAAAACAAAAACAAAACAAAACAAATGTAATTTCACCAAATGATCAAGATTAACATCAAGAACAATAAATCCAGTCGTTGGTGGTAACCTTTTACGATGGGCCCTTGAATGGACCTCTGTGGCTATCCTCCCAAAACTACATTACCCTAAATCTAATCTCAAGAAAAGTCTTGGGCAAACCCATCATGATCAGTACTTCTCAAAATGACCACGGTCCTCAAAAGCAAGGAAATGAGAAAAACTGTCCCAGTCAAGCACAGTCTGGAGACACATGATGACTAATGTAATATGACAGTGCATGGATGCAGCCCAGAGACAGAAATGTTGGGGAAAACAAAGAACTTGAAATAAAATATGTCAGACAATGTATCATTATCAGCTCATTAATTATGACAAATACCACAATGAAGGTAAAATGCTAATAACAGTGGCACCTGTATATTAGGTATAAATAAGTCCCCTGTACTATCTTTGTGATAATAAAATCTAAAGTTATTCTAAAATTTTTAAAACTTAATTAAAAATATGATTTATTATATATGTAATATTTTTCCTGGATTATGGATTGAAGCCAGTCCCTTCACACTGAACTAGCCTTTTTTGAGGGAGGGATGGGGTGAGGACAAGGTCTTCCTAAATCACTGAATTCTCTAGGTTGGGCTCCACCCCCTAATCTTCCCATCTCTGCCTCCCAGAGGGTCCAGATTACAGGCTTCCCCTCCACACTTAACTTTCCATCCCTCCCACGGCTGATAACATTCCCTGGTATCACGTTTTGTTTACCTGCTATGGTGTACACTTTACATGCTTTCACATCTCAGCTATTTCAAATAACACTGCTATAAATGTGGGCCATGCTTTTTATGGTTCAGAGAGCCTGGTTTCAATCCCTTTTGAATATACACGGAAGTGCAACTGCGAGAGCATATGGAAATCCTATTTTAATTCTTTTGAGAACATTCAGTTTTTCACCGTCCATGCGCAATAATTCCATTCTCTCCAACCCCAGTTTTTTAACACTGGCCACTTGGTTTGCATTTTCCTAAGATTAGTGATGTAAGCGTCTTTTCTAATATTTGCTCATTATTTGTGTATCTTTGTCGGAGAAATAGTTATCAAGGCCTTTGCTCATTATTTAACCAGGTTATTTGTTTTCTTGTTATTGATTTAAAGGGATTCATTGTTCTGGATATCAGCTCCATATCAAGTACAGGGCTTCGACTATTTTCACTCACAGATGGCTGGCTTCATTCTATTGATTCTGCCCTTTGGTGTGCATAAGTTGTTAATTTTGATATTCTCCAAAATGATATATTTATAGGTGTTTTTTTTTTTTTGAGACAGGGTCTCGCTTTGTAGTGCAAGCTGGCCCTGAGCTCACTATGTAGCCCAGGCAAGCCTGGAACTCAGCAATCCTCCTGTCTCTGCCTCCTGAGTGCTGGGATGACAGGCATGAGCCCCGAGGCACTGTGGTATGTGGTATTGATGGCTGGTGGGTGTGAGTCACCACGCCCAGCATTGTATGTGGTTACCAGATCGAACTCAGGACCTTGGGTTTGGGAGGCAGGCACTGGAACCACTAAGCTAAATCTCCGGCCCAAGGTGTTTTTGTTTTTGTTTGGTTTTCTGAGATGTGTCTCCCTGTGTAGTTCAGGCTGGCCTTGAACTCACGATGTAACCCAGGCCAGCCTTGAACTTAAAGTTATATTCCTGCCTCATCCTCCAGAGTGCTAGGATTACAGGCAAGCGTTTGTTCTATTTTGAGTTGGTTTTGGTATACTGTTTAAGGTAAAGCTCCAAATCATCCTTTTGCATGTAGATTTCCCATTTGCCCACCAATTTTTGTGGAAAAGATTTTCATTTCCCACCGAATGGTTCTGGAGGCCCTGTCAAGTCATCCCACTATGTATGGAAGAGTTTTTGCATACTTTCTCTAAAACATAAATATTTTCTTTGACTTTTTAGTCATGCATCATGTCACACACCTATAATCCCAGCACTCAGGAGTTACAGGAAGCTCACCTTGAGTTCAAGGCCAGCCTGATCTATATAATGAGTTCAAGACCAGCCTGAACTACACAGTGAGACTAGCCCTCAAAAAACAAAACAAAACAAAAAGGCTCCTCCCTACCCCTTCCACCCCTGTACTGGGTGGGAATTGAATTCAAGACCTTCTCGCTAAATTACATCTCCAGCCCTTTTCTTTTTTCTTTTTCTTTTCTTTTTTTTTTTTTTTTGTTTTGACATAGGGTCTCATTGCTAAGTTGTCTACACTGGTCTTAAGCCTGTGATTCTCCTGCCTCAGCCTCCCAGACTACTGAAATTATTGGAAGATACCATCACATCCAGCTAAACTGACATATTTTAAAAATTATAATAAATACATCTTAAAAAGAAACTTAAAATATGTCTACAGTGAAAAGTGTGTATTGCTTATCCAAGAAGAGAAGATCACACTAATAATAAAAATGCCAGGAACAGGGGCTGGAGATTTAGCTCAGTGGTTCCAGGGCCTGCCTAGCAAACGCGAGGTCCCTGGTTCCATCCCCGTAACCATATACTATAGTGGGCGTAGTGACTCACACCCACCAGCAATCAGTACCACATACCACAGTGCCAAGTGTGGTAGTTCATGTCTGTAATCCTGGCACTCGGAAGGCAGAGGCAGGAGGATTGCTGAGCTCAAGGCTTGCCTGGGCTACATAGTGAGCTCAGGGGCAGCCTGAACTACAAAACAAGACCCTGTCTCCAAAAAAAATAAAAAATGCCAGGTACAAATCATCATTGAATCCTAAGGAGGAGCTTCTGGGTTGGCGAATACATTCATTTTCTAAGTGCCTGGCACAGGGGCTCTGTGCTACCCACACCCCAAATCCTGTCTCCCTCTGCGAATCTCACCTGTTTGACTTCCTGAGTAGTAGTACCCTTCACAGGGGATGATAGGAGGTTATCCTGGCCATAT
The DNA here is from genome assembly GCA_004025085.1 of Thryonomys swinderianus. NCBI lineage: Eukaryota > Metazoa > Chordata > Mammalia > Rodentia > Thryonomyidae > Thryonomys > Thryonomys swinderianus. The sequence goes on along the minus strand of PVIC010012639.1, from coordinate 34,784 downwards.
TGGTTGCTGCACTGGGAAGGCTGGGCAACCGGAAGTGGGAGTGGGCGGGGTCAGCCGCGGGAAGCCTTGTGGGATCCTTGTTGGGGAGGAGAAGACGTGCTTTCTGGTTCCGCTGGTGCCTCCAATTCTACAGCTGACTCAGACAAGTACTGCCTTGTCCCAGCTTCATTTTATTTATCTCCTTGATCGATATTGTGAAATAGTAAATATTCAAAGGGTAATGGGGATTAGGGGTAAATAATCAAGAAAGAAAAAAATTGAAGGTTAAAAAAAAAGAAAATGCTTGCGTATACAGGAATGGGGGGACGTAGGATGGGTAAGGGAGGGGGAAAATGAGAATTAAGTTGTGTCATATACTGGTACAGATTCTCAATGTGGAGTGTAATTGTGAGGTGTATATATACTGTACCAATAAAAAAAGAAAAAAATCCTCTTAAGTAAAAATGATATAGTTCACATATATAAGTAAATTGAAAATTCCTTTTCCCTTTTTTTACTATAAGATATTTCAGTAATATAAACTTTCATACTAAATGCTCAATAAACATTTTGATTAGTTATCCTTGTTTTACAATAAAAAAATTTATTCATCTGCAGAACAAGAGGTGAGCACCAGCTGGTTTCTTTGTTATAGCAGCCAGTAAGAGATACTTGCTGAGCCAGGTATGGTGGTGTAGAACTGTGATCCCAGTACTCAAGGTTGAGACAGGAGAATCACCAGGAGTGTGAGGACAGCCTGAACTATATAGTGAGAGCCTGTCTCCAAAAGAAAAAAAGAGAGGCTAGGGATTAGCTCAGAGTGTCTGCCTCAAAAGTTCAAGGTCCAGAGTTAGATCCCCAGGCACCACAAGCCACAGTACTGGGCGTGGTGACTCATGCCCATAATCCCAGCAATCAGTACTGTGCACACCATAAAGGGGGGGGGGGTGTCCCACCTGTAATCCCAGCACTCAGAAGGCATTGCTGTGAGTTTGAGACTAGCCTGGGCTACATAGAGAGCTCAGGGCCAGCCTGAACTTCAAAGCGAGACCCTGTCTCAAAAAAAAAAAAAAAAAAAAAAAGAAAACAAGAGAGACATTCTGCCAGGACCATCTCTTTATCCTCCAAAGTAAACTTCCTGGGCAGCAACCATTTCTGTTTCTGAGTACTGTTTCTGTTAAAGCTTCCCCAGGAAAGGCTGGAGACCGTGTTAAATACTGTTCCAAAATTGTCTATCTACTTGGAAAATAGTTAGATGCCATATTAAAATTCACTGCAATAAACTTTAGGTAGTATAAACCCCTCAGTTTAGAGGAAGACAAGACAATCTTTTGGTTTGTATGGCTGGCTTTTTGAAATAAGGTCTTGCTTTGTAGCACAGACTGGCCTTGAAGCCATGATCCTCCTGCCTCAACTTCGAGAGTACCGAAATTACAGGCCAGCTACCACACCTACTTGGGAGAAACAAAAACTTCTAGAGCCGGGGCCAGAGATTTAGCTCAGTGGTTCCTGAGCCAGCCTCGCAAGTGCAAGGTCCTGAGTTTGATCCGGTAACCACATACAAGGCTGGGCGTGGTGACTCACGCCCACCAGCAATCAATACTACATACCACAGTGCCTGGCATGGTGACTCACGCCTGTAATCCCAGCACTTGGGAGCAGAGACAGGAGGATTGCTGAGTTCGAGGCTTGCCTGGGCTCCACAGTGAGCTCAGGGCCAGCCTAAACTACAAAGTGAAACCCTGTCTCAAAAAATAAATAAATAAATAAATAAACTTCTAGGGCGGGAGGGTTAGCTCAGTGGTTCCGGCGCCTGCCTCACAAGCGCAAGGTCCTGAGTTCGATCCCCGGTAACCACATAAAATGCTGGGCGTGTCTCCATGCCCACCAACAATCAATACCGTATACCACAATGCCGGACATGGTGGCTCACACCTGTAATCCCAGCACTTGGGAGGCAGAGACAGGAGGATTGCTGAGTTCGCTGCGGCTCGCCTGGGCACCAATAGTGAGCTCAGGGCCAGCTCAGGGCCAGCCTGAACTGCAAAGCGAGACCCTATCTCAAAAGCAAAAAACAAAACAAAACAAAAAAAACTTCTAGAGCTAATAAAAGAAAATATAAGTGACCCTGTTCAAGTGTTGGATTAGGGCAGGGCTTTAAAAAACTATACATAGAAAGCAAAAGTCATTAAGAGAGAAAAATACTTTCTAACTTACTCTGTATCCCTAATAACAAAAGACATCATGAGAAAAGACAACTACAAATGAATATTCTCTTTTTTTTTGAGACAGGGTGTCACTTTGTAGTTCAGGTTGGCTCTGAGCTCACTATGTAGCCCAGGCAAGGCTTGAACTCTTGCAATCCTCCTGTCTGACTCCCGAGTGCGTGAGCCACCATGCCCTGCACTGTGGTATGTGGTATTGATTGCTGTGGGTGTGAGTCTCCACGCCCAGCATTGTATGTGGTTTCCAGGGATCAAACTCAGGACCTTGCACTTGTGAGGCAGGTGCCGGAACCACTGAGCTAAATCTCCAGCCCCAAACGAATATTCTTTATAAATATAGAAATAGTGTTCCATAAGAAAGTACTGGCAAACCAGACCTAGCTGCATACAGTAACTGAAAAGACTACTTTAGAACAGAGTGGTATTTGTTCCAGGAATCTCAGGATAGGCCAACACACTAAAAATTAATCAGTCACCAGGCGTGGTAGCTCACGCCTATAATCCCAGCACTTGGGAGGCAGAGGCAGGAGGATTGCTGAGTTCGAGATTTGCCTGGGCTACATAGTGAGCTCAGGGCCAGCCTGAAATACAAAGCAAGACTCTGTCTCAAAATAAAATAAAATAAAATTAATCAGTCCATTGGCTATTTAAATATGCTAAATGATAAAAATACACATTACCAACTTAATAAATGCAGACAAACCATCTGACAAAATCCAGCACTCTGCCAGGTGTGGTGGCTCACGCCTGTAATCCCAGCACTCGGGAGGCAGAGATAGGAGGATTGCTGAGTTCAAGGCTTGTCTGGGCTACATAGTGAGCTCAGAGCCAGCCTGAACTACAAAGCAAGACTCTGTCTAAAAAAAAAAAAAAAAAAAATCCAGCACTCTTCCGTAATATCAAGAATAGAACTTTCTCAATATCATGAAGAGCATCTTATTAAAAATCCATACCTGCTGGGCGTGGTGGCTCACACCTGTCATCCCAGCACTCGGGAAGCAGAGGCAGAAGGATTGCTGTGAGTTCGAGGCTTGTCTGGGCTATACAGTGAGCTCAGGGCCACCTTGAACTACAAAAGGAGACCCTGTCTCAAAAAAAAAAAAATTGAGAAGAATCCATACCTAACATCATATACAAAAGCAAAAGACCGAAAGTCTTGTTTTAAGTTTAGGAACCTGACAAGGATGTCATTTCTTTCTACCATTTTTCTAGAGGAATTAAACACATCCAATATAATTTCATTTTTATGTTTATAATAGGAAAACCCATAGTCAGAAACATTAGTGTTTGACAGGCACTGTGTGGAGCTCGGAATTGGAAGTGCCTGCTGAACATGGATTTCTGGGGGGTGATGAAGGCATTCAGGAATTTGTGATAATGGTTACATAGCATAGTGAATAAATTAAAATTCTATGGGTCGCCAGGCCTGGTGGCTCACGCCTGTAATCCTAGCACTCAGGAGGCAGAGACAGGAGGATTGCTGAGTTCGAGACTTGCCTGAGCTCCATAGTGAGCTCAGGGCCAGCCTGAACTCTAAAGTGAGACCCTGTCTAAAAAAAAAAAAAAATTCTATGGGTCAGTCCACAATTTAAAATGATTACTTTATGTTATATGAATTCAACGTCAACTTTACTTTTTTTTTTTGAGACAGGGTCTCCCTTTATAGTTCAAGCTGGCCCTGAGCTCACTATGTAACCCAGGCAAGTCTCCAACTCACAGAAATCCTCCTGCCTCTGCCTCCTATGTGCTGGGATGACAGGCGTGAGCCACCACACCTGGCACTGTGGTGTGTGGTACTGATTGCTGGTCAGTGTGAGTCACCAGGCCGGGTATTGCAGTATGTAGTTACCAGGGATGCAACCAGGGACCTTGCATTTGTTAGGCAGGTGCCAGAACCACTGAGCTAAATCTCCAGCCCCTTAATTACCTTTTTGAGACATGGTCTCACTAAGGTGCCAAGGCTAGTCTAGAACTTTCAAGCCTCCTGCCTTAGCCTCCAAAACAGCTGGGATTATAAGTATGTCCCACCATGCCCAGTATTTTATTTCAATTTTTTTTACAAAAAGGAATGAAGTATTGTTATATGTTATACCATGGATGAACCTTGAACACATTATGCTAAGTGAAAGAAGTCAAACACAAAGGCCATATATTGTATGTTCTCATTGGTACAAAATTCCAGAACAGGTAGTAGATGCCTGAGAAGCTGAGACAGGAGGATAGCCAAGTTCAAACTAGTCTGGGCAATATAGTGACTTAATGAAATCCTGTCTTATTAATAGAAAATAAAGAGCACTGTAAATGTAGCTCAGTAGGGAGACCCTGAGTTTAATCCTTAGTACTGCAGAAAAAAAAGCTTTGCAATGTATTATAAGGTTACAAATACTATATGATCCAGTGATTCTATTTCTAGGTATTGCCCAAAAGAAATGGAAACATGTTTCCACCTCAAAAAAAAAACTTGCTTGTAGGGCCAGGGATCTAGCTCAGTATTTCAGGTGTGTGCCTCACGAGTGCAAGGACCCAAGTTTGATCCCTGGTACCGCATACCACAATTCTGAGCAAGGTGGCTCGCACCTGTAATTCCAGCACTCAGGAGGCAGAGGTAGGAGGATTGCTGCAAGTTCAAGGCTTACCTGGGCTACACAGTGGTTTCAGAGCCAGTCTGAACTATGACCTTGTCTCAAAACAAAACAAAACAAAACAAAACAAAACAAAACAAAACAAAACAAAACACGACTTGGGCTGGAGATTGAACTCAGTGGTTCTGGCACCAGCCTAGCAAATGCAAGGTACTGGGTTCCATCTCTGGTAACCACATATAACACTGCTGGGTGTGGTGACTCATTTCCACTACCAATCAGTACCACATACCACAGTGCTGGGCATGGTGGCTCACACCTGTAATCCCAGCAGTCGGGAGGCACAGGCTGGAGGACTGCTGAATTTGAGGCTTGTGTGTGCTACATAGCGAGCTCAGGGCCAACCTGAACTACAAAGTGAAACCCTGTCTCAAAAAACCCCAAAAATCAGCTCGGCATGGTGGCTCACGCCTGTCATCCCAGCACTTGGGAGGCAGAGACGGGAGGATTGCTGAGTTCGAGGCTTGCCTGGGCTACATAGTGAGCTCAGGGCCAGCCTGAACTACAAAGCGAGACTCTGTCTCAAAAAAAAAAAAAAACCCAATAAACAAAAAACACAACTTGCTTGCAGCTGAGTATGGTGGTGGTGCAGCCCTATAATCACAGTACTTGGGAGGCAGGAGAACTGTCATGAGTCCAAGCCCAGCCTGGACTACACAGCAAGATGTTATCTCAAACAAAACAAAATAAAACCTCAAACAACAACAGCAGCAACAACTTGCCTATAATGTTCAAGAAATGTTATTCCTAACAGCCAGTTCCTGGAAAGAACCCAAATGTCCATCAGCTAGTAAGTACGTAAGAAATTGTAGTATATCAGTACAATGGAATACATTCAGCAATAAAAGGAACTATTGCCTGACTCAACAATATAAATGAATTACCAAGGGTTTCAGAAAAAAAAAAAACTCTACACAAAATGGTACTATATTGTTTTCTTTTTCCTGATTTAACAAATTACCACAACTTCAGTGGCTTCAAATAGCACAATTTTTTCCTATTACAGTTTCTGAATTCAGGATGAGCACTGATAGGCTAAACTGGCAGGTCAGCAGAACTGGCTGCTTCTGGAGGTTCCAAAGACCATCCTTTGCTTGGGGGTTGGGGTACTGTGGTAGAATAGCGCTTAGTACAAAAGGTCCTGGGTTCACCCCAGCACCAAAATACCAAAAGAGGTCTGCTATTCTTTGCTTCTTTCTAGTCTAGTGGTTCCTGAATGCATCACCTCAATCTCTTTCTGCAGCCACAACACCTTCTATATGATCATCAAATTTCCCTCAGGATCCCTCTCACCAAGAGAGATGGGAGCACATTTAGGGCCTGTGCAGACAATCCAGGTTCATCTCCTTAACCTCACAATCCTCAGTCAAATATGCAGAGTCTCTTTTACCAAAAAAGGTAACATTCCCAGGTTCTAGGGTTTTGGCCAGAACATCTAGGCTAGGGACATTACTGACCAGCCACAACTACACAGAGTCTATTTATATGACATTCTCCAAATGGTGAAACAGCAGTAACAAAATGAGACAGGTGTTACCCTGGGTTGGGATAGAAAGCACAAGACATTTTTAGGGGTGACTACAATGGTCTATGTTGTGATTTGGGTAGGAATTACATAGCCTTATGATAGGGAGAGACAGAATAGGAGACAGTAGCGCCACATAAAAGTGACAAAGATTTAGGGCCAAGCATCTGTAGTTCCACTTACTGAGGAAGCGGAGGCAGGAAGATCACATGAACCTGGGTATTCAAAATGGCAAAGGAAAAGTGTCCAAATAAAAAGGAGGTCATAAAATGGAATGTTTTAAAACCACAGAGAGGCAGCAGAGATAGAGGGAATGCAGTAGGCCACAGACCTGGGATACTGCTCACACACAGAGTTCAAGGACTTCTTCAAGTGACTATCAAGTTCCCTAATTCTCTAGAAATGAGGAAGAGGGTTAGGGGGTTCAAACTGGCTGGGGAAGACCCAGAGTTCCAGGTCACATGGGCAGAGCAATTCCCAAAACCCTATATATAGAACCAATCAGAGTGCTAGATTCAATTCTTCTCACAGAACCCAAGCAGGTTTCTGATAGGACGGCCTAGATGTGATGTCAGCCCAAGTGGAAGATACAAAAGGTGGCTGTCATCGAGCCCTTGGCCACTGTGCTCTCACAGTGGTGTGCCCTGTTTTTTGTTTTGTTTTTTGAGCATGTACTTGTCTGGACCAGTTCTCTCAATTCTTAACCTGGAACTTGTCAGATTCTCTCAATTCTTTTTTTTTTTTTTTTTTTTTTTTTTTTTGAGACAGGGTCTCACTTTTTATAGTTCAGGCTGGCCCTGAGCACACTATGTAGCACAGGCAAGCTTCGAACTCAGCAATCCTCCTGTCTCTGCCTTGGAGTGCTGGGATTACAGGCGTGAGCCACCACACCTGGCACTGTGCTATGTGGTATTGATTGCTGGTGGGCATGAGTCACCACGCCCAGCATTGCATGTGGTTACTGGGGGTCGAACTCAGGACCTTGCGCGTGCGAGGCAGGTGCTGGAACCACTGAGCTAAATCTCCGGCCCAGATTCTCTCAATTCTTAACCTGGAACTTGTCAGATCTTCCCATCTCAACCTCTTGAATACTGGGCTCATCGGTATGCACTGCCATGCCTGGCCTTATATCTTGTCTCCCTCCCCACTGTTATATGTAGAAAGGTAGAGACTTTATGCATCCTTTAAATTTTTTAATTCATTTTTAACAAAAAGTGGGATTTCATATATATATATGAATATATATTTCAATATATTTATATATATTATATATTGTATATTATATATTATATATAAAAATATATAAATTTGATCTCTCCTCTTTTCCAGAGACTTCTGTGTTTTCTCCATACCTCAAGTCTTTCATAACCTCAGAGCCTTTGCATATATGGCAAATTTTCTCTATCTAGAATGCTCTTCTGTCCAATCTTTTTTTTTTTGCTTTTTGAGACAGGGTCTCGCTTTGTAGTTCAGGCTGGCACTGAGCTCACTATGGTGCCCAGGCAAGCCGCCGCGAACTCAGCAATCCTCCTGTCTCTGCCTCCCGAGTGCTGGGATTCCAGGCGTGAGCCACCACGTCCGGCATTGTTGTATGCGGTGTTGATTTTTGGTGGGCGTATCTCCACACCCAGCATTATATGTGGTTACCGGGGATCGAACTCAGGACCTTGCGCTTGCGAGGCAGGCGCCGGAACCACTGAGCTAACCCTCCAGCCCTTCTTCTGTCCAATCTTTATCTTTCAGATGCCTGCTTAAGAGTTTAGACTTTCCTTGACCCATGTATCCCAAAGATACACTGCAGTTCTCAAGAATGGCCTCTCCAATGGCATCCTGCCCTTTTTCTTAGGATAACGTGATCACAACTGATGATGGCCAATTTTTCTCCTGCTTCAGACTGACCTTGGGATCATTATACGGATCACAGTTCTGTCCCCAGGTCCTGCTGCACCCATGCTACCCACTAAACATCTGCTCAGCGCTAGAATCCCTACTGCCTCTCCAGCACATACCGGCCCAGCTCATGGGATAGCTTTGAACTCAGAGCACCCTTTGCAAATGTGCAGCAGGTGCTCTGTGTGTGGGGTCTCCTTAGACCCCTGCAGAAGGGAGACCAGCCCAGGGTGTGGTCAGGCTCCTTCCTGGCATGGCTCTGTCCCTGTGGCCCATCCGGAGAATCCAAGACCCTCATGGTGCCAGTGGAGACTGGGTGGGCAGCTGCTTCCAGCCCAGGACAGATTTTGTCCTACTCTTTCTGATGGGGGTGGGTGAAGTTGGTTTGAGGAAAATGTCAGAGTATAAAAACTGCAGTGATTCAGTCTTGTTTGCTGCCATTTGAAAGGAATGAAAGTGGGATGAAACAAAAAAACAAAATCCAAACCAAAAGCAAAACAAAAACACCCCACTGTTTTAGAATCTGCTTCAGCAACAATCACCTCATTGTTTGCTGTATCATAATAAAATGAAGGACTCACCCGAGCTTTCTTCTGTGGGGACTGGTCCATGGAGAGGCTGGTCTCTGGATAACACTTTTTCAGATGCCAGAAAGTACTCATTTCCAGAACATATGCAACAGGTAAGGTAGAGGAGGGGGAGGAAGGACCCCAGGAGCACCAGGAGACGGGGCTGAACGTCTGTCCATTTGAGTGGGAAAAGGTTAAGTCAGTATCCGCCAGAGATAGAGCCACAGTCCCAGGTCTTGTCACCTGCTTCAAACCCTCCAGGCCTTAAAATAAATGTCAAGCACACTTTGTGGTAGGCTGAACAATGAGCACTCAAAGACATTCCATGTCCTAACCCTTGGAGCCTGCAGAATTTTACTTTCTAAAGAAAAAGAATCTGCAGATGAAATCAAGTGAATAAATGATTCACTTGATTTGGAAGACCACTCTGGATGACCCCAATCCTGCTACCAAAAGTTCTTATAAAACAGGTTTATTCACACAGATTTTAAACATCCAGAAGCAGAGAAGCCATATGACTTTGGGGAAGGGTGGTGTGGTCACAGTCGAGGAAGATACCTGAAGCTGCAGAATTCTCCCCCAGGGCTTCCAGAGGCACTGAGGACCCCTGGTTTGGGCTCTGTGGGACTGACAGCAAATAGCTGGTCCCCAGAACTGTGAATACATTTCTGTCCATTCTAAGACACGGAGTTTGTAATAACGACACAGCAAGCCACAGGACACTAATGTAATCATCTGTGTGTCCCTATGTGACCTGACTCCTGACCCTGCAAGGGCCAACCTCACCCTCCCTCTGCTCCAGCTGTGCCAGTTGCTGTTGCTCCAGCTGCATGGCTTCCTGCAGCCTCAAGGCCCTGGCACTGAACTTCTCAGACCTTCCCCAGAGTGGGCCTGAGTCAGGGTTCAGGTGTCCACACAGTGTCACCTCCTTGGATAGGTCTTTTTTTTTTTTTTTTTGCTTTTTTGGAGACAGGGTCTTGCTTTGTAGTTCAGGCTGGCCCTGAGCTCACTGTGGTGCCCAGGCAAGCCGCCGCGAACTCAGCAATCCTCCCGTCTCTGCCTCCCAAGTGCTGGGATTACAGGCGTGAGCCACCACGCCCAGCATTATATGTGGTAACCGGGGATCGAACTCAGGTCCTTACACTTGCGAGGCAGGCACCGGAACCACTGAGCTAACCCTCCGGCCCTTGGATAGGTCTTTTTGACCAACCCATCTACAAATGTCCTCTGGTCACCTGCAGTCATATCCCTCTGTTATGTTAGTACCAACACGGCTTATGACTTGTCACTTGCATGGAAAGGAGGCCCCTCGAAGGCCTTCTTTAACTCGCTCCCTGCTGTCTCCCAGGGCCTGGGGGAGACCTGACATATCCAAGTGAGCAGGAGCTGAGGGGTAAATGGAGGAACTGTCTGTGCAAACTCTATGTGTTGCCTGAGTTTTAGGTGCACACGGAGCAATGAAACGGAAGGCCTAGCAGCACCTCTCATCTTCTGACGGCCTCTCTGCAGTATGCCAGCAGCTTTCTATGTAATATTTGATTTCTTCGCCACCATAACTCTGTAGACCTCTGCATGATGGGCAGGGTGAAGTTCACACTCTCCCATCTTCTGAGTTCCTATATTTAGAGTGAACCTTGCTGTAACTGCCATAAAAGGACGTTCCCTTCTCTCGCGTGCCCAGGTTACCCAGACCCCTTCCCAGTACTCAGAGTGGTGCAAGAGACGCCAGCATTATGTGCAGAGTGGCGCAGGGGTTCATCCGCAGGCACGCAGTGCCCGCGACAGTGGTCCGCGCAGGTAGCGGAGGCACCAAGGCGCGGCGGTGCGTAGCCAAGGAGCCCGGGGGAAGGTGCGTCCAGGCTGCTGGTGGCCAAGCCCTCTAGCCGACGCTGACCTCACTTTCCACTAAAGGGAAGTGGCGGGTTCCGCTGGGAAACTGCAAAGGCTGAAAGCCCTCGGCAATGGTAGGGTTAAAGGGGCGGCGCTCACGGCGGGGCGGGGCCGGGCCGGCCGCACCTGGAGCTCCGGCTCCCAGGCGGACGCTTTCCTTGCACGGGGCTCGCTGCTACAGCCCGAGCCCCGGGAGCCCGCACCCACGGCGGGAGGGCGGCGACGCGGCGGAGCCTCTCGGGACGCGCGCGAAGCCGCCATGGCCGAGTTCCCGTCGAAAGTGAGCACGCGGACCAGCAGCCCCGCGCAGGGTGCCACTGCCTCGGCGTCCGCGCTGCGCCCGGACCTGGGCTTCGTGCGCTCCAGCTTCGGGGTGCTCCTGTTGCTGCAGCTAGTGAGTGCTCACGGGCCCGCAGGCCTGGGGTGGGCTGTCCTTTCCTGGGGTGGCGGGGCGACTCCGGAGCGGCGTCCCTTCGCACCCAGCACCATCTCAGCGCAGGTTCCCGCGGCCAGGCTCACCTTGCTCTATTCGGGGCGCCCCCATTGGATTTGACCCCCCATCGCTGCTAGTACACGCACTGGGCACATTCGATCGGGGTGCCCGGTTCCAACGTCCACCATCGGTGGTCACCACGGCCACTGAAAGCACCCACCTGAGCTGCAAAGCCCTGTGCACGACTCTGTTCCTGTCGGTCTGTCTTTCCCTGCCCCTTCCCTGCCCCCTCTCAGCCGGGACAACTCTCCAGCCCTCCAGGTGACCCAGGCTAAGGCAAAGTCCGCGTTCGGCCCCCTCCTGCCCAGCTCCGGCGCCTGTGCGCGGCTGGGCTCCGGAGCTCTCCAGTCCTAGCCGGAGCGCCTACCACACCCGGCACACGCACCCCGGTACAGCCCCGAGGGCCCCTGCGCGGGGGCCCCTCTGGCTCCCTCTGGGTGACCTGCTGGGTGCCAGCCTGTTTGGCCGGCACCATGGGACGAGCGATATCGCGCCCTGAGCAGAAGAGAGATTTGCGGGAAGCCAGAGACTAGACTCCCACGGCTCCCAGATTCTGCGGACTCTGGTTGAGGCGACCGAAGGGAACGCCCCTCCACCTCTACCACCCACTTTGGGCGGGGGGGGGAGGGGAGCGTTGGATTTGATCCTGTGTCACTCTGTCTGTTCCCCACCACCAGCTGAAGGCCCGGTCCATCTTCAGAGCATTAGGGTGGGTTTGGATCCAGTTTCCATTACCAGTCAGTGGGCTTTGCCGCCGCATCCCTTACTGCTGGGTGCTGGCGAGGCGGCCTGGCCCAGGCTGGAGAGCTGAGCGGTCACCACGGTGCCAAACCCGGATGAGATCAGGTTTTCCTCTCCGCCCCCCGCCCCCCGCAGGGAAAGGCCCACCTCCACCCCTATCCATCCTTGGATTCCTCCTGTTTCCCTTTTTGTCTTCCTCCCCCTCCCTAGCTAAGGAATCTCCGGGTGGGTATGTTTAAAATGTAGATTTTGGACTCCACCCTGAAAAAAAAATGTGGAATTATTATCTGAATCTTGGTAATCTTTACCAGAAATCTACATATTTAACTCATCTGGAGCGGGGGCTTTTTTTTTTTTTTTTTTTTTTTTGTGAGCCTCTGTCCTGTGTTTAGGGGTGACACCCTCTTCTGGGACTAATTTAAATCTGCTGATGGACCCTAGGGCTGCAGCTCTGTCCTGGTGTCCCCCTTTCCTCCCCGCTGCTGAAACAGACTCTGCAGGGCCAGGCAGAAAAGCTACTGACCCAGCTGCTGTGGTTCTGGGTACTGGCCTCTGGGCCCTAGGTAAGATGCATCTCAGGGTCCAATAGATTTCCACTGCTGAGGGAGGACCCTGGTGGCTAATGAACCAGCGTCCAGGAGCATGATCAGATCTGCGTGGAGAAAGGCTTCCTTGAGCTGGAAGCTGACTGAATCCAGACGGCAGAGGCAGGGAGGAAGTGGACCAAGGACAGCGCGCCGTGAGAGCCTAGGCTGGAGGACAGGGCTGAGGGGAGGATGAGGGAGTTGGGTAAGCTTGAGCTGAAGAGTGCTTCCAGGTTTTGAGGTGTCCATAAGCCTGTGCTCCTCTGCCAGGCACTGCCAGGGATGGGTCCTGTTGGCAGCTGGGCTGGTAGGGAGGTGAGGCTGGGAACAAGAATGATGCGGTGGCCGTGAGGGTCTGAGCCCTGTTAGCCTTTGGTTCTGGCTGACTGGACAGGACCTACTGCATTTGAACCCTGAGGGTGCAATAAAGGGAACAAAAGGGACTGGAATAAGGGTCCTGCTGTGGTTTGTAAGGACCTTGGTAGCTTTTTTTTTTTTTTGCTTTTTGGAGACAGGGTCTCGCTTTGTAGTTCAGGCTGGCCCTGAGCTCACTATGGAGCCCAGGAAAGCCTCAAACTCAGCAATCCTCCTGTCTCTGCCTCCCGAGTGCTGGGATTACAGGCATGAGCCACCACGTCCGGCATTTCCTTGGTAGCTTTTTATGGAGGTTTGTCTTCCATTTTGGGTCTTCCGTGTGGGCTCAGCCCTGTCCGAAGCATCTGGGTCCCCTCGCCCAGGTTCAGGTAACTGGTCTCTCTCCTGGGGGGTGTGCATGCAGGCAGCTTCCTTACCAGCCCCCCCCCCCCATTCTGGCCCACTTTGGAGTCTGGAAACAGCATCTCAGAGCCCTCTCCAACTCTGCTGCAGAAGCAGCAACATGCTTCCACTGGGTCTGAGACAGGGACTTCACCCACATCCCTCTCCCTCTGCCTGAAAGCCAGGAGGACAGCTGTGATCAGCTGCTGCAGGCTCCAGGCCTCTTCTTGGGGGCTTTGTGTTCTCTTCTGTATTTCACAGGTGAGGAAACAGAGGCTCAGAGGTAGTTTGTTGTGGTGGTGGTGTTAAAACAAGATCTTGCTCTGTGGTTCAGGCTGGCCTTGAACTCACAGAGATCCTTTTTGCCTGAACCTCCTTAGTGCTGGGATTACAGATGTGCACTGCCCCACCTGGCTTTTTTGTAGCTCTAGGTATTCTGTATCCATTGTTCAACAAGTGGCTTTCTTCACACCCCTTGCATTTGAGTTCTCTTCCTGACAGAACAGCCCTGGCTGCTCCTTTTTGAGCATGAATAGAATATTCCACAGGGGCACTGTAGCCCTAGCTCATTCAGCCCATTCTTGATTTTTCTAGAGGATTCGTGCTTTTAGTTTTTTCCTCTTTCTGGGGTGAACCCAAGGCCTCGCATGAGATCCTCCTGCCTCAGCTTCCGTAGTAGTAGGAATACAAGTGTGTTCTACTGCGCCTAGTTCTCTATTGTTTTTAAAAATTGTTTTGTTCTTTGAAAAAGTTATGTACATGTACAGCAAAATAAATGTTCAAGTGTCACAAAGGGTAATCCCTAAAGTGCCGTCTTTCTCATGCCAGCTCCTCTCCATCCAGGTATTCCCCCACTGTGTGGCAGGGTCAAAGTGGCATATTGCTACACCTAAAACCTCACCTAGAAACCCACAGGAGGGTGTTTGTGCATGTGCCAGGCCTCCATTTCCTTGGGGCATCTCACGAGGCAGATCCTACATCAGCACACATTGTGTTGTGTGTATACCATTTTTTTGCTTTGTACCTTTTTTTCTGTAATCTACCACTCATTTATTTTTATTTTTATTTCTTTCTTTCAGTGCTGGGGATTGAACCCAAGGCCTTTGCATTGAACTACAACCCCAGAGCTTTACAATTTTTTAGACTTTGAGGAAGGTTCTTACTGACTTACTAAGATGACCAGGCTAGGTTGCAACTCAAAATCTTCCTGTTTTGGCTTTCTACAGTGTTGGGATTATAGGCAAGCACCACTAAGCCAGGCCAATTTTTTATCTTTTTAAGTCTGCTTTTATTTTTGTAGTGTGGGGATTAAAACGGGTGTGGTGCATTTTAGGCAAGTGCTATAGCACTTAACTATGGCTTTGACCCTGCATTCGTTTATTTAGACACAGGGTCTTTCTGTAATTCAGGCTGCCTTTAAACTTACTATGTTGTCCAGGTTGGCCTTGAACTCCCAGTTATCTTCCTGCCTCAGCCTCCCATGTGACTGGTGTGAGCCACCATACCTGGCCTGCTTTAATTATTTAAAAGGCTTCCACTGCTCAAAAAATAAAACAAAGTGGAAAAGAGTGAACTAAAAAAAAAAAAATTTCTATCCCACTTTGGTTTGAGATGAGGACCTCGAACCTATTCTATTTCCCATATAGCTTTTTTTTTTTTTTTCTTGCTTTTTGGAGACAGGGTCTTGCTTTGTAGTTCAGGCTGGCCCTGAGCTCACTATGGTGCCCAGGCAAGCCGCCGCAAACTCAGCAATCCTCCGGTCTCTGCCTCCCGAGTGCTGGGATTACAGGCGTGAGCCACCACGCCCAGCATTATATGTGGTAACCGGGGATCGAACTCAGGTCCTTACGCTTGCGAGGCAGGCGCCGGAACCACTGAGCTAACCCTCCGGTCCCTTTTTTTCTTTTTTTTGAGACAGGGTCTTGCTTTGTAGTTCAGGCTGGCCCACAGCTCACTATGTAGCCCAGGCAAGCCTCGAACTCAGCAATCCTCCTGCCTTTGCCTCCCGAGTGCTGGGATTACAGGCATGAGCCACCATGCCCGGCTTCCCATATAGCTTTTAAGGACTTAATATAAAGCTGTATATATATATAGGTGGTCCTCACACTCCCAGTCCTTGTTGCCTCACCCTCCCCAGTGCTCCCCAGTAACAGGTGGGCACCACCACACCTGGCCTTTTATCTTAATATTCCATTGTGCAGTTGGGTGTGATCTGTGGCCAGTTTCTTTGTGGATAGATGCTTAGGTTTTCCATTGTCTTGCTGTTTCATGCCCTGCTAGAAGAATCAAATGCCACTGGTGTGTCCATGCTCTGTGCAACACATTTCCAGAAGTGGGGTTGCTTGGTCAGGGCACTCACGCATTTGTGATTTGGATGGAGACTGCCAAACAACCCCTGGGGTAGGCGCCTTCCACAAAGCCTCCACAGTGGGGGAATTTTATAGGCTTCTGGATGTGCCCCAGTCTGACCGGTCAGAACGGCAGGTCAGTGTAGTATTTTTTTTTTTACTGCGTAAGACTGTTGGTTGACCTTTCAAAAATGTTTCCAGGTCCTTTGTATTTCCTGCTCTGCCTGTATTGTCCTGAGCGGTTGGTCTTTGACTTGTCCAGTGCCAGGGAATTCGCAATTTTTTTTTTTAAACTTTACTCTTGGTTCTTTTTGCATACCAATTTTATTACTGAGTTTTTAAAAAAAATTATTTGTTTGCCCTTTCTTATTCCTGTTTTCTAAGGAAGTTCAGAAAAGTAAAAGAAGTTTAATGTAGATCCTGGCAAGTTTCTTCTCATCTATGTTAATCACATCCTAAAAGATGAAGAGGCAGCCTCAGGGTGGGCCATTGGTCCACCATGTCACCTAAGGGCTGTGTCCAAGCCCCCAGGGGATGCCTGAGGCTACAGCTGGTACCAAAGCCTGTGTGTACCATTGCTATGTTCTCATACTTAGTTTATAAATTGGACAGAGTGAATCAGGGATTTAGCTCAGTGGTTTCAGCATCTGCCTGGCAAGTACAAGGTCCCAAGTTCAGTCCTTCATCCACATACCATAATGGTGGGGATGGTGGCTCATGGCTGTAATCCCAGCACTCAGGAGGCAGAGGCAGGAGGATTGCCTGGTATATAATGAGTTCAGGGCCAGGCTGAGCTACAAAGACCCTGTCTCAATCAATCAATAAGGCACAGTAAGAGATTAACAAAAATAACTAAAAATAAAGTAGAACAATTATATTAATGTACTATAAGTTATACTAAGTGTATGCTGTAAGGCCGAGTGAGAAAAGCAGTGCACACAGTTGTCTGTGTGGAAGAAATGTGCAGAAACACCTCTCCGGAGGTGTGTGGGAGTGGAAGGCACTTTCCTGGGGTCGTGCTGCAGCAAGTCATCATCCTGAGCTCAGTGTTACTGGGCGGGTGGCCATGTGAGGGAGGAGGAGGTCTTGTCAGGAGGGACAGAGGCAGGCGCCGGACGTCCTCCAGGGTGTGACCTGTCCACAGGCAGTGGGTGGGTGTGGCCACCGCTTGTCAGCTGATGAGAGCAGGTCTGGCTGGGGTGGGGGTGGGGATGGTTCCTGCTCTGGATGGTCTCAGGGAGCCACAACCCCCCACACTGGCCTCCCTGGCTTTGGGGACCTCTGTAGGTGGTGGCGGGAGGAAGCTGTTTTTCTTGGCTGCACAGTGAACCCAGAATGGGCCCTGACCCTCTATTGCTGGGCTTAGGTCAGAGTTTGCCCAGGAAAAAGACCAGGGTAGCAGGCAGGGCCTCAGCAGGGAGGTGAGGGTGGGAGGCACAGCCGAAGGTCAGGCAGCACCAGTATGTGAACAGATGGGGACAGACGTGGGCTGCTCTGGGACATTCCAGCTTTAATTTGGAGGGAGGGTGGTGTGAGACACCCAGTGAACTTTTCCAACTCTGTGCACCAGTGGTGGAAGGGGCCACAGCCACTCCTGGAAGTTGAGATGGGTGAGGCCTGCTCAGGTCACCCGGAATGTCCATGCCTGTGACTCCGGGGCTGAGGAGAAGTCTGAGTCAGCCTGGCCAGCCCAGGAAAGTTCCACACGCTCCTGCCAGCCGCTTTTGTTGTAGAGAGCTGCCGGAAGTCTTCCTCCTGTTGTCCTCCTTCTGTTCAGCCCTCTGGGCCTGTGATGCCTCCTTCAAACACAGCAGTCTTCCTGGGCAAGTGTTTGAGAGCCCTGGGGCCAGCCCTAGGCTCTGTCTCCACCTCCTCCTCCTTCTCCTCCTCTCTCTGTGGCCGCCCTTGGCTGCCTGCCCCTGATAAGGAGTGGGTGCTCGGGAGAGTCTCTCCAGTGACAGAGTGACCACTTTGGCCACTCATCTGATTTTCAGATAGCAAAAGGGAGGCCCGGAGGTGGCGAGTGCAGACCCAGTTTCAGGCTGGTTCTGGGCTTCCTGAGGAGCCAGAATTCCAAGGTGCCTCCCTGCACCTTCCCTTGGCATGGGGAAGGGTAGTGTATGGTAGTAGTGTGGCCGGCACAGGCGCCCGGAGCCTCTGTCCCCTGCCCCTTTGTCTTGCGTGACACAATGGGTGGCTTTTTGTCCCCATAAAGTCCTTTTCAGTGTAGGGAAAAGGGCCAGGATGGGGGGTGGAGCCTGGGCCTGGCCAGGCCAAGTTCTGAGTGTCCTCTGGCTGCCTAGATGTGTGAGGGGAACCCCAGGACAGGTTACCGATCACTTGGGCCTCAGTTTCCTGGAAATGCAGTCAGAGGAAAAGGGAGGGCTAGAGAAAGAATTGCCATTTTTTGTACCACTGCATCACTGGCTCTCTCCCTGACAGCGTTTCTAAAATACTTGGTTTCACCAAGTGTGGTGATGCATGCCTATCTCCGAGCACTTAGAGACTGAGGCAAGAGGATCACTGAATTTGAGGTCAGCCTGGAATACATAGTGAAACTCTCTCAAAAAACTAAGTAAAACAAACAAAAAGTCCTTAAACATCTGATTTTATTACCAGTGTTGAAAAACTGGAGCTCTCACATGTTAACTGAGTTTCCTAGAGTTGCTTGAAGAATTAGCAGTTCTGGCAGCCCCAGGCCAAGAGCCCGAAGTCACTCAGCTGCTACATCAGCAGGGCCTAGCTTGAACCCAGGGAGTCGGCAGGGCAACCTTCCCTTGTACCTCACACCAGTGTGACCACTCAGCCAAAAGGGAGCCAAAGGTAGTGAGAAGAGTTCAGAAACATGTTTGCTAGGGGCTGCTGAGACAAAGTTCTGCAAAGTGAGTGGTATAATTAAAACAACAGAAATGTTTTGTCTCACAGCCCTGGAGGCTGGAGGCTAAATCAAGGCATTGGCAGGGTGGCCCCTTGAGAAGGCGCCAGGAGAATGTGTCCTGTGTCTCCTCTGGCATCTGGTGGTGACTGTTAGTCCTTGGTGGTTCTTGGTGTGTGGACACTGGGTCCTGGATCTGGCTCCCTCTTCATGTGGTCTGCTTCCCGGGTGGGTCTCAGTGCCTGAATTTCCTCTTCCTGAAAGGGTCGCTTGTGGGGTATAACCTCACTTGAACGAACATCCACAAAGACTTTCTCTCCAAATCAAGTTTGGGGTTAGGAGTCGGCCTAGCCTGGGGACCCCGCTGACACCACAGCAGGAGGTGACAGGAAAGACCTGCCTTGACTCACAGAAGGGCACACACTGCAGAGCAGGCCGCTGTCCATGCTGTCCCCGGGGCAGTGGCAGGGCTGTGCTGAAGCAGGGAATACCTCCTGGCTGAGCACCTGTGATGAATCCTCCACTCTGGTCCTACAGGTGGTTTCAGTAAAAACATCTCTGTTGCCCAGTTGTTTAGAAACTCTTTGGCGATGAAGAGGTCCTTTGGGTGTTCATTTACCTGCAGCACTTTTGTGGGAGGCCTCACAGGGGCCTCAAGAGTTTGGAAGAAGGGAAAAGACATTTAGCTCCGTGTGAGTATCTCTAACACAGATCTATGTGTACATACTTTTGAGGAAACTCCATCGGGACAGACAGACACACAGAATACAGTTTTACTTTTCCTAGGGACCCATGGGCCCCTCCCTCCCTCAACTCCTTGGTCTTTGCTTTCTCATCAACTTGCTGTGAGATTTCCTGGCACCTTATCTACAATTGCATGGGCTCTTCCTTCCTTCCTTCCTTTCTTCCGAGACAGGGTCTCCCTTTTTAGTTCAGGCTGGCCCTGAGCTCACTATGTAGCCCAGGCAAGCCTGGAACTCAGTAATCCTCCTGCCTCTGCCTCCCAAGTGCTGGGATTACAGGTGTGAGCCACCACGCCCAGCACTGTGGGGTGTGGTGCTGATTGCTGGTGGGTGTGAGTCACCACGCCCACTATCATTTCTTTGTATGTGGTTACTGGATCAAACCAGGGACCTTACACTTACTAGGTATGTGGCGGAACCACTGAGCTAAATCTCTGGCCCCTGGAAACCTTTCTTAAGTGGATCTCTTTCTGCCGCACTCACCTATAGCCCACTCATGCGGTCCTGCTTCAGGAATCTATACACCTCTCCCCACTGGCAGGTGGGCACCGAGCCCTTGAGAACTGTGCCATGCTGCAGTGGGTGTGCAGGAGATGTGCATAGTGACCGTGGAGCGGGAGGGCAGGGAGGTGGTGGGCAGAGGGACCTGAGCCAGGCTAGTCTCCGGCCTTAGGCTCTGCCCCAGCTGCCAACCACAACTGTTCTTGCTCTGGACAATGGCCTGGATCCTTTACTCAGCTGACAAGTCTTCTGACCTTTTCTTCTTGCTGGAGTGGGGTCCACAGCAGGATGGGATTCAGTGGGCTGTGAGGGGCTCGGGGGCTGAGTCTCGGGCAAGGGCTCTGAGGAGATGACTAGTCAGGGAAGTGTCCCTGGGTCTCCCTGGGAACCAGTCTGTCAAGTTCCAGTGGAGGAGTGGACTTTCCTTGTTCTGGCTCCCTGGGCCCAGGGCCAACCAGCATTAGAAATTCCCATTTCTTATCTAGCCTTCATCTTAGGCTGCCTTTGTGGATCTGGAAAACCAAGGGTGGGGATGGAGGCAGGGCAGGGCTAGCAAGGACAGGGTGAGCCCTGGTGTGCCCAGGTACCCACCCAGCCCTGCCCATGGAGCCAGCTCAAGTGTTCTGGGTTTTTGGATTATTTTTTTGAGACAGGGTCTTGCTTTGTAGTTCAGGCTGGCCCTGAGCTCACTATGTAGCCCAGGCAAGCCTGGAACTCAGCAATCCTCCTGTCTCTGCCTCCCGAGTGCTGGGATTACAGGGGTGAGCCACCACGCCCGGCACTGTGGTATGTGGTATTGATGGCTGGTGGGCATGAGTCACCACGCCCAGCATTGTATGTGATTACCAGGATGGAACTCAGGGCCTTGCGCTTGTGAGGCAAGCGCTGGTACCACTGAGCTAAATCTCTAGACCCCCATTTTTTTTTTGTACCAGGGATAAGACCTCTGACTTGCTAGGCAGGCATGGTGGTGCTGAGCTATATCCCTGGCCCCTATCACTTAGAACTCTAAATATCAAGATTCCAGGGAAGGACAGATCAGGGTTCCAATCCTGCCCCACCTTCTGAGCTTCTGCTTGGAAAGTGGGGGTTATGAGGGTACGGACTGATGAGAGTGCCCCAGGAGAGCCCCGCACCAGTGCAGAGCAGGAGGCTCTGAGTGCTCACTGACAAAGCCAGCGAGTGGTACAAAGCACAAGGGGACCAGCAGATGTACATGCACATAAGCACGGATCAGTCTTCTCTTGATTTCCAGTTCACTAAATTTCCTGACTTCGTTTCAGATGGCTGGAACCAGGCAACACATGACCGTGGCTGCTAGGAACTTGCTGGAGATAAAAGCTAGTTGTTTGTCCTTGATATCACCAGTTCTTACCTGGAGAAGGAGTGAAATGTGCTGCTTTGGACTAGTTATTTGTTCTCCTCAGAACATAACCTTGCTGGTGTGGTGGTACACCCTTGTAATCCCAGCATTTGGGAGGCTGAGACAGGAGGGTGGCCATGAGTTTGAGGCTAGCCTGGACTATATAACAAGATCCTGTCTCACAGAAAAACAAATAAATAGAAAAAAAAACAGGCTGGGGATTTAGCTCAGTGGTTCCAAAGTCTGCCTTGCAAGTGCGAGGTCCCTAGTACCACATACCACAGTGCTGGGTGTGGTGGCTCAGGCCTGTCATCCCATCGCTTGGGAGGCAGAAGCAGGAGTATTGCTGTGAGTTTGAGGCTAGCCTGGGCTATATAGTGAGCTCAGGGCCAGCCTGAGCTACAAAGCGGTTTGTCTCAAAAAACAAACAAAAAAGGCCGGGCGTGGTGGCTCACGCCTGTAATCCCAGCACTCGGGAGGCAGAGACAGGAGGACTTGCTGAGTTTGAGGCTTGCCTGGGCTACATAGTGAGCTCAGGGCCAGCCTGAACTACAAAGTGAGACCTGTCTCAAAACAAAAAAGAATAGAGCCTTACCCAGAACTGGGATTCCTGGCCTTCCTGGTGTGTCTCTCAGGCTGGGTGACCTAGGGATGGTGGGACAGTATAGGTACCTGTTCCAAGGCATCCTGCCCCATCCTCACTAGTAAGGCCCTGCCTTGTGTGAAAAGTGGGTCCCTGGGCACCATACAGTGTGCCTGTGACTGTGGGGTGAGCTGTGGGCACAGATGGGGGCTGAGACAGCTAGGGTGCAGTGTTGGGCCACCCCAGTGTGGGAGAGTGGTACAGAGTCCTGGAGAGACCCTGCCTTGGGCCTCCTACTTTAGGCACAGGCCCACCCGTCGGTGCTTGAGGGATAAGGCCGCTCGTGCTGCGTTCTGACCTGTTCCACAGCTGAGGACAGAGCATGACTTCCTCAGCATGAGTTCACTGAGCGTGTCACAGGTACTAGACGTGGGGGCAAAACACAACTTCCTGGTGGGGCCTGAGGTCTGGCAGGCACACCTCCTCTGTTGTCACACAACTTGGGGAGGACATGAACTCCTAGCCCAGTGTTTCACCTACTACATCTCAGTGAGCCACGCCCCCTGGGAGCGGGGAGGAAGAGGAGGAAGGAAGGCGGTCAGGGCTGCTGAACTCCTGGGTGGCTTAGGTGCTGCCATTCTTGTCCTGATCCCACACATGTAGGGGTTCTGTGCAGAAAGTCCCCATCTGGTGGGTGGGGGTGCTGGGTCCAGCTCTGACCTGCTCTGATCATTTGCCCTCAGGTAAGCACTGCCCCCTGGTGTGTGGTTTCACACTCCCCTTTAGCTGGTGCAAGCATCCGGGGCACTTGTCACAGACTGTTGGGCAGAGGTGTACCTTCCTCAGAAGACACTTCTGTATGATTTGGTGGGTAGACCCGCCCTAGGCTGTTGTCCAGAGGAGAAGACAGCCCTGCCTTTCTATGTGCCTCGATCAGCAGAGAAGCCTTTCTCTAGAGCCCTATGGTGGATTCTCTGTCTTCTCCAAGACCAGAGACTGGAGAAAGGACACCTCAGCCTGGAGATTTTTGGCCAGCAGAGAAAGGTAGGAAGGGGCCAGGGAGGCCACATGTGAGGTGCTGCTCCCTGCCCCTCTGAGTTCCTGGCCCTGGCCTGGAGCAGGTCCTCTGCTGTCTGCCAGGCCCTTAGGCAGCCCAGGAGGGCAGCCAGCAAAGTTGCCCGTGTAGAATTCCCTGTGGCCATAGGGCTGGGGCTTATTGCAGGGCAGCACACTTGTTCTCTTCTGGAGTAAAAGCAAACACTTCCATGTTCCTGTTATGCCACATGATCTTTAAGTAGCCATGTGAGGTGGGTGAGGCCACTGAACTCATTTTACCAGTGAGGATCAAAGCTCAGGCCACTGGGTGGAAGGTGTTGGGATTTAAGCTGGCAGAGCCCACACCTCTGGCCATTAGTCTCCTGGGATGCAGGGGCCCGTCATGCTACATGGGAATGGGTCCCTTGCACTCTCAGAGGTCCAGTTTCCTTGTAAGCTGTGGAGAAGGCACTTGGGACCATCGGGTCAGGTGGACGGTCACCCAGAGGCCCTGGTGATGTTCACTTTGGGGACCAGCTCTGAGGAAAACACATGGGCCATTCTTTGCCCACCTGTGTGACTTGCCATCTTTGAAAGCCATCCTGGTGGCTTGATTTTCCTTCCACAGATTTTTGGCAGCCTCTGGCAGGGCCTAGGTCCTGAACTGGGTGTAACAAGGTAGCCATGGTCCTGTCCTTGGGGTCACAGTCTAGGGAAAGAAATACTATGATGATGTTTCCTGGGTGCCCAGGGCCCCTGTGAGCACGGAAATGGGGTCTGAAGCCCAAAATTCAGAAGGAGGAGGGTGTCTTGGAACACATAATATCTCAGCTAAGAGAAACTCCAGTGGAGATTGAAAAGAAAAAGAGGGTTGGTTGCGGTAGCTCACACCTGTATCTCAGCACTCAGGAGGCTGAAGCAGGCTCGAGGCCTGCCTGGGCTACACAGTGACTTCAAAGGCCAGTCTGAACTACATAGCGAAACCGTGTCTCAAAAACAAAACAACAAAAGAGGGCCCCAGCAGAGGCTCCTGCACAATAATATACAGCGGAAGTCAAATTAGTACTTTAACAAAGAAGAAGTGAGGCTGAGGCCTGGAGGCCTGATTTATTGCCTCCAGCCAGAAATGTGGGCCTCTGGAGACTCTGGCCCTGTCTCATCCCTCCAGGTGCTGGGGCTGCTGGTGTGGGCCCTGATCGCCGACACTCCATACCACCTGTATCCGGCCTACGGCTGGGTGATGTTCGTCGCTGTCTTCCTCTGGCTGGTGACAATCGTCTTCTTCGTCATCTACCTGTTTCAGCTGCATATGAAGTTGTACATGGTTCCCTGGCCATTGGTGGTGAGCATGGGTTGGGGAACTGAGGGTGGTTGTGGAAGGACCACTGTGACCTTGCCAAATGAGAAAGGGCCGGTGGGAAGAGGGTAGATGTTGGGCATGGTTTTCTGAGAGCCGCACTTGACTACAACCAGAAAAGAGGGGTCGGGGGTGCTGCTGGTGCATTCACAAGAGACCATATAGAATCTTGAACCTACTTTTCCTTTTTGAGGGTGGTCAGAATTTGAGTGTGTTGTGTGGGTCAGTAGTGTCTGGCTGGACCCCACAGGCAACTGGAGGCAGGGGCCAAGACACAGAAAGTTGCCCCCCCCCCCCCCGCCCTGCAGCCTCAAGGACATGAGGGGTGGGCTTTGCCTCTAGTCAATCTCCTTGAGGGCACAGGACTGAGAGGAGGGTAGAAAGGACTCTGACCAGACCCAGAGAAAGCTGCTGGGTTTTTTCTCTGACCTGGAAAACCCCTGCAGCTGGGGTCCAGCCTTTCAGTGAGTATAGAGGCACATGATTGTAAGACCAGCAAGGCTGGGACTAGGCAGCATTGTTTGCAATTCAATGACTTTTTAAGCAGAGGAAACGTGAGTCATCCTCCACACAGAATGGGTTTGTTAGATCTTGACATCACTGCAGGAACCAGGCAGGTGTGTGGTGGTGGCTGGGCTTGGGGGACCATTTGGAGACTTCCCTGTCCCGTGACCCTGGAGCGTTTAAGAAAAAGTCCCGAGGAGCTGGTGGCCCCCGGATTTCTGAGGTGGGGATTTGGGGTCCCAAACAGCTAACTCCTGAAGGAAGCTCCATTCTCCAGGACCCAGTGGCAGCAGCTGGTTCTGTACTAGAATTTTAACGGATGGGGGAGGGGGAATCTTCACTGCAAACACAGAAGGCTGGGTGTGTTGGCCCAGGGCGAGTGAGGAGGACCAGAGGGTTCTATGAAACCCTATACACACTGGTCCAGGGGGAGCCGCTTCTATTCTGCTCCACCTATTGGCCTGTGGGACTGCAGGCCCGCTGGTGCCAAATCTTGTTTTTGTTTTTTTCTTCTTTGCAGTACAGAAGGTGAGAGAACGGAGTCCAGGGCCTTGTGCATGCTGGGCAAGTGCTCTATCACAGAGCTACACCCTAGCCCTCCAATAAATTTTTTTTTTTTTTTTTAGACAGGGTATCACTTTGTAGTGCAGGCTGGCCCTGGGCTCACTGTGCAGCCCTGGCAAGCCTCCAACTCAGCAATCCTTCTGCCTCTGCCTCCTGAGTGCTGGGATTATAGGCGCAAGGTACCATGCCTGGTTCCAAGAATTTTTAATACTAAAATTTTATATGGAATTTTCAGGTTCTTTGAGGAAATCTAGATTTAAAATATTGACTTCCTTTTTTTTTTGAGACAAGGTCTCACTTTGTAGTTCAGGTTGGCCTGAGCTTACTATGTAGCCCAGGCAAGCCTCCAACTCAGCAATCCTTCTGCCTCTGCCTCTCAAGTGCTGGGATTATAGGCGTGAGTCACCAAGCCCAGCATGTGGTATGTGTTACTGATTGCCGGTGGGCATGAGCCACTATACCCAGTATTGTTGTGTGTGGTTACTGGGGATCGAACCAGCGACCTTGTGCTTGCTAGGCAGGCGCTGGAACCACTGAGCTAAATCTCCGGCCAATATTGACAATTTTTAAAAAGTCCATGGACAAACCACATGTTTGAGGGTCATTAGTCTGAAGACTTAACTGGCTCCAGGAGACCTGCATATGTGGGATATATTACAGGGGCATGGCTGTCAACTGAAGGCTCTTCCTGTCTGTCTGCCCCAGCATCCTGATAGCAGCATTTGGGTCCTCTGAAGTCCTGACTCTGGGATCTCAAGCCTACGTTGTCACCAAAGCAAGCCATAGATTCTTGATCCTGGAGGCAGAAAGAGACGTGAGACCTTATCCCCAGGACAAGACACTGGGCTAAGCCCAGTAGTGGTACCAGGGAGGACATGGGTGCTGTGAACCACATATGGACAAGTGACTCATATTTCTTTTGCTGATAGAGGCAAAGAGATGGACTGTGGCTGGGTGTAGTGGTACATGCTTGTAACCCCAGGAGGCTGAGGCAGGTGGATTACAAGTTCAAACCCAGTCTGGGCAATGTAGCAAGACTATCTCAAGTGTGAGGACCTGGTTTACCGCACATAAAACAAGTAAAACAAAAGCCATGGATTGGCTGGGTGCCTTGTGGAGTAGGACTGCCCAGACCTGATAACTTCAGGCACTCTTATCATCTCCCATTGGCAGCCTCTGGGGTGTGTGTGCCCCTTGCTCAGGTGGCCTCTGGCTGCCTCTGTGAGGACTGCTGGCTGCTCTCGTGGCTTCTGTCCCACCCCACTGGGTACTAGAGGGTGCCATGGCTCCTGAAATTTAGTCACCTTGTGTTGTCTTTTCTCCCTGCCCACCAGTTCATGATCTTCAATGTCTCTGCCACCGTTCTCTATATCACAGCCTTCATCACCTGTTCTGCAGCAGTGGACCAAACATCCCTGAAGGGCTCCCGGCCGTATAACCAGCGTGCTGCTGCCTCTGTGAGTAGGTCCCTCAGGGCTAAGCCACCCTCCCTCCGTCAGAGGCCAGGCACCTGGCACTTTCTGAGCGGTCACCAGTCAGCTCTCAGTGGATCTCAGTAGGGAGCCTGTCTGCTCTCAGGTTTCCTTAATCCCCAGTAAATTTTGGTGAAGTGCTGGGTTTGTGGTGAACACCTGTAATCCCAGCACTCAGAAGGCTGAAGTAGGAGAATCACTTGAGTTCAAGGCCAGTCTGGGCTATATAGTGAGTTCAAGCCAGTCTCAACTACACAGCTAGACCTTGTCTCAAGCAACAAAACCACCCCCAAGCCCAGAGGAGTATGGGAAAGTTGTGTGTGCCCAATGAAGTTTGGGTTAACTGGAACTTGGCTGAAAATCCAACATGACACAATGATTTACAATCAAATGCCCCCTTAAACAATGTTAATGATTATGGATCTTTTCCCGTTTTTCTGCACATTGCAGCTTTGGATTAAATGTCTAGGATTCAGTTTCTTATGAAGCCCAAACTTGGGTCCCACACCAAGTGGCCAGGAAAGTATCTTCAGTCCCCTCCATACTAGTCACACCCCACTCTGCAAGGTCCTACACACCTTTCTCTTAAGAGGAAGGAACCTGGAGCTCAGAATGTGCCTGGAGCATGGTCACATCCAGGGCAGAGCAGCCCTTGGGTGGCCCTGAAGTCAGTGAACAGGACAGAAACATGCAGTTTGTGAATGCAGATACAAGTGTGAGGATAGTGGTATAACTGGTTCTGGAAAATTCCAGATGGGTTATTTTGCAATGCTGGGGACCAAACCCAGGATTCTATGCAAGCCTGGCAAGTGCTCTGCCCCGAGCTACATCTCCAGTGCTGAATGTCACCTTTTAAGATTTAAGTCTTACTAGGTGTCTAAAGTAGAACCTTGTCCACGGTCACACCTTTCACTGTCCAGTTTGATACTCTTGGTTGTCTGTAGTGCCACTGACATACCTCGCCTGTGTGAATCTCATTCTTGCCCATTTGGATGGAATGTGGGCATCCACAGCCCCACAGCAAGCTGCTGTCCAATGGGGAGGGTGGGGCGGGGGAAGCAGAGCTGCAGGAATAGCTTGCCCTGGCTAATGGAATGGTGGGGCCTGGGTTCTACTCTGAGAGCCACTTGGGAGCCCTGGGTGTCCTCACGTTTGCCCAGTACCGTGTCCCACTATGTGCATTCTGACCGCATTGGCACCCCTCCCCCAGTTCTTCGCCTGTCTGGTGATGATCGCCTACGGAGTGAGCACGTTCTTCAGCTTCCAGGCCTGGCGAGGAGTGGGCAGCAATGCGGCCACCAGTCAGATGGCTGGTGGCTACGCATAAGCACCTGTGCCGTGGCCCACCATGGGGCTGAAGCTGCCTCTGGGTCACAGTGCAGGGACCCACGAGCCCGAGGTGGGGTCCTATGTGGAATCAGTCCAGCGCGGCTGCACCTGCTCTCCCAGCTCGCCTAAGAACACAGGCCTCAAGTGGCTGTGACGGCTGGCAAGAGCCAACAGCTGCCATGTCTTCACCACCTTCGTCCTCAGCAGGAGGTGATGGGGGATTTGAGCAACCAAGGCTGGGGGCCCCCCCTTCTCACCAGCACTAACCACACTAACAGACTCAGACCTGCAGCCTGACCGGCCTAGTGTGAGCCTAACAACCCACTCACACTTATCTTAGTCTTTGTTCCAGGAGCACTGAGCGAGCACCCAAGCCCTTCTTTGTGATCCTCTCCTCCCCCCAGCAAATCTGTCACCTGTAAGGAGACAGGATTTCAGACATGCTGGTTGTTTAACACAAATCGGTTTTAAGCACCTTCTCAATGACGCTAAACCTCTCTGGGTACCCCCTCCCTCAGTCAGCCTCAGCTGTAATTTTCCCTTTGGGAAAAGCCAACCTTGGTGTGACTGCTTCCCCCTTGCTGTTGATTAGTCACAGGGGACATGGAGGGAGGGAAGTAGGACTTCGCCTGGTGAGCTGTCACATGGCTGGTCATAACTTTGTTGTAATTTTTTTTTTTTTTACAAAAATAAAGATGGAAGAATTCATTTGGAAAAGATGTGGGGATTCATGGTTGTCAAAATGTGTGAACTCCAGGAAGTTGCAGGATAAGACCATACAAAGAATGCCTGATACTGGGCAGCTCATGCTGTGGGGCCACTTGGTGCCACCAGTCAGCTCTGTCCTAAGGAAGGTCACCTACACTTCCTGCTTGCTTTGTTGGAAGTCCTGGGTTGTGCATTTATCCTGGCACAAGTTCAAAAGTACTTTTGTTCCTAAGCATCCCAGAAGCTGGGAATGTAGCTCAGTAGTACAGTGCCCGTTTGGTATGCTTTGATCCCCAGTGCCACACTGCAAACAAAAAAGGTGTTGCAGGATTAACAATATTTTGCTCTTAGTTTTATTAGGCAAGTTAGATGATTTATAGATAGAAAACTTCAATACTGTCACCTACCTCAAAAATTTATGAGGGCCAGAGATTTAGCTCAGTGGTTCTGGCACCTGCCTAGTAAGCACAAGGTCTTTGGTTCAATCCCTCCATAACTACATACAACAGACTGGGCATGGTGACTCATGCCAACCAATAATCAATATCACATACCACAATACCAGGTGTGGTGGCTCATGCCTGTAATCCCAGTACTCAGGAGACAGAGGCAGAAGGATTGTTGAGTTTGAGGCTTGCCCCGGCCACATAGTGAGTTGAGGGCTAGCCTGAACTACAAAGTCAAGCCCTGTCTCAAAAAAAAAATTTGTGAAGTTTGCTGATGACATAAGCAAGGTAGCTGCAAGATTCTCAGAGCTGAGAGACAGCTGAGCTCTCCCCTCCTTAGGAAACTACCTCTGAGAAATAAGCCAAAGGCATTTCTAGGTACCCTATGACACCCTTTTTTTGGGAGAGAGAGGAGACAGACAATGCCTAGTCCAGGACAGCGTTGAAATCATGGCAGTCCTGCCTCAGCCTCCAAAGTACTGAGATTACAGGCATGTGCTACTGTGCTCAGCTCTGGGTTTTTTTCTCTTTGTACTTCAGGTTGGCCCTGAGCTCACTATGTAGTCCAGGCAAGCCTGAAACTCAGAGCAATTCTCCCACCTGTCTCCTGAGTGCTGGGATTACAGGCTTATAGGCACTGTGGTATGTGGTTACCGGCGATCAAACTTGGGACCTTGAGCTTGCCAGGCAGACACCGGAATCACTGAGCTAAATCCCCAGGCCTCTGGTTATTTTCTCATTGGCAGCAATGAAGAGAATCGAATAGCTATGGATGACCCATTGTTACTGAGGGATGGGGATCACCTGATCCATGTCCCAGTTTATTCTGTGTCCTGGAATAAGATCAGTAGCATCTCTTTAAATGTTGGGGTTTAAATAATAAATTATAGTCATTCCAGAATTATAGTGGAAAGAGTTTGGTTTTAAGTAAGAACAACCAAATTTGTGGCTTAAGAGTATCCTATGGAAGCTGGAGTCCAGCTGGGTATCTGACACCTCCCATGGCCTGTTTCAGTACAGACTGCAGCTCTTCACTGCTGCTTCCCAGGAGTGGAGGGGTCCTCAGCCATGGGAGAGCAGAGCTGCCTTCTGTGCTGGTCCTGAATGCCACTCTCACCCTAGGCCATTCCAGAGTCCCAACACAGGAAGCCTGTGACATCACAGTCTTAGTCAATGGACAACAAAGTGGTAGATTTGTGGTTTAAGAGAAATGGCACATACTTATGATCCTAGGAGGTTGAGGCAGCTGGATGGCAATTTAGAGCCCAGTGTAGGCAACTTGCTAAGACTCTGTCTCAAAATAAAAACTAAAAGGGTGGAGATGTAGCTCCTTGGTAGAGTGCTTGCCTACCACCACGCATAAGGGCCACTTCCTTGGACTGGCAGGGAAGAGAGTAAACTATACAACAGGGTTTTTTTCTTGTTTTCTATGTTTTTTTAACACAGAGTCTTGCTATGTAGTTCAGGCTGGTCTGAATTCACTATGTAGACCAGGCTGATCTTCAACTCGTGGCCAGGCCTCCTGCCTGTTTCCCAAGAGCTGGGATTACTGGCTGCTTTTCGGTATAGAAAAGGTAAAAAAGATTTGACTTTCTTTTCGGTCTTTCTTCATTATTTCACCTCTGGACTTGATGCCTGGCTGAGGAAAGGCTAACAGCACTTTTCACCTGCTTCCAACATGTCCGCTATGATGGACGGTCCTATTACAAAGTAGCAGGAGAGGTAGCATGGACCATGGAGTGGTTTGGAAGGGATCAAAAACGCAGTAATACTTATAATGGTGGCTACATTAAGGAGCAGGGATGACTCATTTAGAGTGATGGTTCTTGTAAAACACCTCAAATTTTACTCATGGTGTACAAAAGCAATGCATTAGTACAGAAAAACACATAGGTTATAGCTTATCCTTTAAAACCAGAATGGCCAGTGAAGTGAAAAGAATACAGATTCTTACATTCACTATAAAAGTGAAATCAAAAGTACACTCTAGGAATTGAACTGTTCTTTGTAGAGATGTGACAGGTTGGCAAAGATCTACCAAACACTGGGCTATGTGAGGGCTAACAGGTGACCAGCAGAGCGTCCACTGCCCTGGCGCTGAGCCGGACAAGGAGCACCATGTTGGTGGGAGGGGTTTGGACAAGAAGAAGATATTGTGGAGTTTCTACCTACTTGATCAGAAATCCAACAAGGTGTTTTATACAGAAAAGACTTAAGCAAACGTGCAGAAGTACATGCTTTGAGAGCAGAACAGCATTAGTTTACTGTGATAGCAAGATACCTTTAGTCTACTTAAAGCACACATCCATTCCAGTGTAGAAAAGCATTTTTGCCTTCACAGCACTGACAACTACAGAGCATATAGCATATAATACTTTGATCTTTAAGTGGGTGATCATGGAAGATCAGATCCACTAGGTGAGCCTGAGTATTCATCTATAAAAATATTTTCTGAAAATAATGTTTAAAAAGAGACTTATAGAAACAGGGAGACTACATGAGGACCAGCAGAAGACGGCGGTAACAAGGACTGCAGACATGAGGCAGGAGTGGATTTTCAATGGAGCTTTGAGGTAAAGGGCATCTCTCAGTCACTTCCTCCAGCCAGGACAGGGGTCACAGGGGATCCTGAGATCACAGGCTGGGCAGCTGGCTCAGGTAAGTGACTCCCTGGATTAATACTCCCTAACAAAAACCCCATTGAGGCTTAAGGGCCGAAACCAACTTACATAAAAAAGAGCTATGAATACACAAAAGGACTCATGCAAAGCCTGCAGGGACAGAGGCCTGGTGACAGTGGGCTCCTCTACACTGCCAAGAGCCACATTGGTGAGCACACTGGGGAGGCTGGTGTGGGGCTGCCCCTGAGGAGCCTGACTCAGAAGCACCCAAGCAAGGTGTCCACAGGGGAGGAGCACCAGGGTTACTGAATGCAGGAAGATGTTTCAGGAGAAACGGGGCTAGGAGGACCAGGTCATGTTTTTGACCCATCAATACTTAACATGAACGAAAGGCTGCAGAACAGTCAGTCTTTCAAAGATGCACTCTTCTGTTGTCGTCAGCTGAAGACTCTGAGCTCATTTAGCTGGCAACATCCAGAACGATCCCATTCATTACCTAGTGCCGCAGATTGTTCTGGGAGGCTGGCATTGTAGATGATTTGCACAATGATGTCACTACTAAGCCACTGCTTAAATCCAGCCCCCGGCCTTCCTTTTCCTACACGAGAAAAAGAAACAACTTCAAGAGGCAGGGAACAGAGAGAGGCCTTTCTGGTTCAGGACCCTGCATATGGTGTGGGGAAGGAGCAGCTCCTGATGGCAAGGTGGAGGAGGCCACCAGGGAGCACAGAGGACGGGGAGGTAGCTTCATTTGTACTTCTGCAAAACACTGGCTGTGGGGACTTAAAACATGCATTGCTCTTCACTGGAAAATATTTATATTTCTTACTGAGCCTGTGAACAGAATCACACCAGCTCTTTGGGGTTTGTCTTGATTATTTAGGGACCCTAAGGGGAGGACCTGTGTCACCAAAGTAGAAAAAACCTCTGTATGAGTGGGTCAGCAACCCCCTCCACCCTCACCTTGGCTGTAGGACAGACACTGGCCAGTTAAAGGGAGTCTGGGGAGGAAGCACAGGAGGTGGCAGTATTCACTTGGACTTTCTCAGTGGTTAAGCGCGGCTAGATAAACGAACAGTTCTAACTTACTGCTTTGTAGTCTAGAAACATTTCTTTAAAAGCCAGAAAATCTGTAAATGTGAGCAGCATGTCAAAGATGTCACCAGCCACTTCATCTTTATGGTGCCTATAAGAGAGAGGTTGGCAGCTGCAGGAACAAATGGTAGGACAGACCTTCTCTGCAAGATTTCAATGCAGGTGGGTGAGATCCCCCTTGGCAGCCCCCCATCCCTGGCCTAATACCGGGTCTTTCATTGGAAAATAAGGGAGGGTGTTTTTCCCTTGGGCTCAGGAAAGAGGGAGAGGTGAGAAATAGGACAGTCAAGTTGGACTCACTGTAACATTGTCGTGAAGGTCGCCATACTGAACCCTGGGATCCGCTCTAGCAGCTGCTCCTCAATGTACTTTTCCACTAGAGAAATCTGTAGCAGTAGGAAGGATGGAGACAGAGCACACTTGAGGGAAACAGGGTTTGTTTTCAGAAACCCCATCCTCCAGCCTTTGGCAGGTATCTCTGAGATCCTATTTTATGAACAAATTCTGTGCTGTGTGAGAGGGGACCACAACCAAGGTCCTGTCCAGGGTAAATTCTGGGCCTGCCTGGTTCCCAGAGGGGCATCTGGAGGTAGCTGTGTGACCCCAGGCTGACCACTCTAGCCTGGGTGGAGGCAGAGAGCACCAGGGCTCCCCCTCTCCAGCATCGGTCAGGAAGGCTCCTCTTTCTGTGTGGAGGGATCTGCAGACTGAATGTGTGAGCAGCACGCTGAGAAACAGCCATAGCTCTTTCCAAGCCAGTTTCCTCTGTGACACTTGCTTCTGTGTTTGGAAGAAGTCCTAGAGATGCACAACTCGTCTTAGATAGGTGACCCCAAGAGGCTACAGGAGGCCTCAGGGTGTGGTATAAGGACCCAAGGGTGAAGAGCTGAGGTTCCTGGGCTCAAGTCTTGTTTTTTCCACTACTTAGTGAGTGATCTTGGTCTCTTTCACATTTACTTAACAGCCATGTGTACTTTTCTGGATGATACAGAAGAAAGCATGGAAATAAAAAGTTTTGTCAAAAGCACACAAAGGCGGGGGGGATGGTGAACTATATTGCAGCCGAAGCTAGGAATATAGTGAGGCCAAACTTCTTTTAAGTAAGAAATTACAAGTGCATTAAATATTGCCCAAAAGCCTTTTGGAAAATAACCTCCAAAATAAGGTGGAGAAAGATGAACTAAAACAAATAGAAATTCCTAATCAGGATTCCTGGCAATGTACTGCTGGCACATTTTAAAAGATGTATAAATTTTAGCCTCTTTTTACTCTGAACTTGCTATTTAAATTTTTTTTTTTTTTTTTAAGTACTACAGGGCATTGAACCCAGGACCTTCACAATGAGTTATATCCCTAACCCTTCTTTACTCTGAGACAGGATCTTACTAAGTTGCCCAGGCTGGGCTGGTAGTTGGAATCTTCCTGTCTCAGCCTCCCAGTGCACTAAAATTATAGGTACGGTGCCTAGCTCTAAATGCAAATTTTAACACTAATATCTTAGTAGGAGAAACAAATCTACTTACATATTCATTAAAAATGGGTGTGTAGGTGAGTTTATTCTCCTCTGTGTCTTCAAACTCCTGGTAGTACTTGTCCATGAAATTTCTCTGTAGTAACTGGAATTCGTCATCTGAACACAATAGGGAAAATGTGTTCTTTTTAATAGAGGCTAAAAGTGACCCTGATTTATAAGAAGAGGAAGAGGGCCGATTTTTTTTTTTTTTGAGACAGGGTCTCGTTTTGTAGTTCAGGCTGGCCCTGAGCTCACTATGGTGCCCAGGCAAGCTGCTGCGAACTCAGCAATCTTCCTGTCTCTGCCTCCCGAGTGCTGAGATGACAGGCGTAAGCCACCACGCCCGGCATTGTATGTGGTTACCGGGGATCGAACTCAGGACCTTACGCTTGCGAGGCAGGCACCGGAACCACTGAGCTAACCCTCCGGCCCT
>PVIC010012638.1:25377-39421 GCA_004025085.1 Thryonomys swinderianus | reverse complement strand
GGCACAGCGGGCCTGGAGCTGCTGGGTCTGGTCCACCCGCCACTCATTCCTCAGTCCGCTGGAAACAGGGCACGGCGGGCCCGGAGCTGCTGGGTCAGGTCCGCCCGCCACTCGTTCCTCAGTCCGCCGGAAAAACGGCACGGCGGGCCCGGAGCTGTTGGGTCCAGTCCGCCCGCCGCTCATTCCTTAAAGCACATCTTCTTTATTCAGTTGAGGGGCATCTGGGTTTCTTTCAAAACTGGGCTACCACAAACTGAGCTGCTATAAGCATGGGGGTGCATATGTATTTACGAGATGATTCTTTCAAGTATTTTCCTAGCAAGGGAATAGCAGGGTCAAATGGAACCTCTAATCCTAGTTTTCTGAGTAATCTCCACACTGATCTCCACAATGGTTGCACAAATCTACAATCTCCCCGCAGGCTTGCCAGCATTTATTGCTGGTTGATTTCACAATAACAGCCATTCTTTGTGGATAGAGATGAAATTTCAGTGTTGTTTTCATCTGCATCTCTCAAGTGACCAGTGATGATGAACATTTCCTTATATATTTCTGAGCTGCTTTTATTTCTTCCTCTAAAAAGTGTCTGTTCACTTCATATGACCATTTTTTTAATTGGGTCTTTAAATTTGGGAGAATGATGTTTTTAAGTTCTTTATATATTCCAGGTAGTAGACCTTTGTCTGAGAAACAGCTAGTAAAGATTTTTTTCCATTGTTTTTGGTTGTCTTTTAGCTGCACCAGTGGTTCCTTTTGTGGTGCAGAAGCTTTTTAGTAGGATGATTTGATGATTTGCCATTTGCTGATTCTTTCTGCTAGTTCTCATGTTATACAAGTTCTGTTCATAAAGTCTCTGCCTAAGCCAATGTGTCCAAGAGTTTTACTTAACCTGTTTTGCAGCAGGTTTATTGTTTCTGTTTTAATGTTTAAGTCTCTAATCCATTGTGACTTTAGTTTAGTATATGGAGAGAGATAGTTGTAGCTTTAGTTTTTGGAAGGTTGAAGCCCGATTTTTCTAGCACCATTTGTTAAAGAGGCTGTCTTTCCTCTGTTGAGAATGTTTGGCTCCTTTGTCAAAGATAAGGTGACTTAGTGTATCTGGAGTTGTTTCTGGATCCTCTAATCTGTTCCACTGGTCCTCAGATCTGTTACTTTCCCAGTACCATGCAGTTTTTATCACAGTGGCTTTATACTACAGTTTAAATTGGGGATTGCAACACCCCTTGCCATGTTCTGGTTACTTAGAATTGCTTTTGCTGTTCTAGGTCTCTTGTGGTTCCAGATGAATGTTTAGATTATTTTCTCTACCTCTGTGAACTATGGTGTTGGGATTTCCATCAGAATTGTACTGAATCTGTATCATAGTTGTGGATGTATAGCCATTTTGACGATGTTGGTTCTCCCTACCCAGGAACAAGGGATGTCTTTCCATTTTCTGATACCCTCTTCTATCTCCTTCTTCAGAGTCCTGTAGTTTTCGGAGTAGAGGTCTTTCACCTCCTTTGTTAGACTGATTCCTAGATATTTCATTTTTGGATACTATTGTGAAGGGTATTGACACCCCAATTTCTCTTTCAGGGAGTCTGTTGTTTGTGTAGACAAGGGCTGTTGATTTTTGGGCATTGACCTTGTATCCAGCTACACTACTAAATTTGGTGATTAAGTCTAGCAGTCTTTTAGTTGGGGTTTTAGGATCCTCTTTATAGAGAGTCATATCATCAGTGAATAACAACAGTTTAACTTCTCCCTTACCTATCTTTATTCTTTTGTCTTGCCTAATTGCTGTGGCTAATGTTTCCAGAACTATATAGAACAAGATTAGTGACAGTGGATATCCTTGTCTCATTCCTGATCTTAGTGTAAAAGGTTTCAGTAAATGGCTTTTTGCCCATTTAGTATGATGCTGGCTCTTGGTTTCTCATAAATAGCTTGTATTAGCTTGAGATAAAGTCCATCTATTCTGATTGTCTTGATCATGAATGGGTGTTGGATTTTGTCAAAAGCTTTTCCTGCATCTATTGCGATGACCATATGGTTTCTGTCCTTGAGTCTGTTATAATAATGTATTACATTGATTGATTTACATATATCAAACCAGCCATGCATCCCTGGAATAAACCCAACTTGATCAGGGTGTGTCATTTTCTTGATAACTCTGCCTTCTCTTTGCCAATTTTTTTTTTTTGAGACAGGATCTTGTTTGTAGTTCAGACTGGCCCTGAGCTCACTATGTAGCCCAGGCAAGCCTTGAACTCAGAAATCCTCATATCTCTGCCACTGTAGTGATGGGATTACAGGAGTGACCCACCAGGCCCAGTATTGTGATGTGTGGTATTGATTGCTGGTGGGCATGAGTCACCTTGCCCAGTATTATTATATGTGGTTACCATGGTTCAAACAGGGACCTTGCAGTTGCTAGACAAGCACAGGAACCAGTGAGATAAATCTCTGGCCCTGTTTGCTAGTATTTTATTGTGGATTTTTCTATCATTGTTCATTAAAGAGATTGGCCTGTAGATTTCTTTTCTGGTTAGGTCTTTGTCTGCTTTTGGAATCAAGGCAATGGTTGCTTCAAAGAATGAATAGATCACAGATAGACAATTTCTGGATCTTCTCTTTGGCATGAACACCTGTAGATGCAAATGAGCTCTAGAAAGTAGGACAGCTTTTATAGAGTGGAAAACTTCTATAGGAAACTTGGTGTGGGAATGTGATGAGGGGAAGGAATAAATATGATTCTGAAAGAAAATGAAAGAGCATGTATAAAGGGGGTGAGGAGGAGTGGGTGGGTAGGGATATGGGTAAAAATGAGAATTAACTTGTGTCATATACTGGTACAAATTCCCCAATGTTATACGTGATTTTGAGATGTATCTAAATTGTACCAATAAAGAATTCAATTTAAAAAAAAAAGAATGAATTTAGTAGTACTGCCTTCCTTTCTCTTTCATTAAACAATTTGAGAAGTACTGACATTAATTCTTCTTTAAAAGTATTGTACAATTCAGCATTGAAGCCATCAGGGCTAGGGCTTTTCTTTGTTGGTAGGGTTTTTATTACATTTTCAAATACACAGATTGATATAGAGTTGTTCAACTTTTTTTTTTTTGATACAGGGTCTTGCTTTGTGTTTCAGACTGGCCCTGAACTCACTGTGCAGCCCAGGCTAGCCTCAAACTCAGCAATCCTCCTTTCTCTGCCTCTCAAGTGCTGGGATGACAGGCATGAGCCACCATGCCCAGCAAGGTTGTTCAACCTTTTAATATTCTCATCATTCAGCTTTGGAAGTTCATATGTGTCTAGGAATCTGTCCATTTCTTCTAGATTTTCTATCTTTTTGGAGTGCAAATTTTCAAAGTAGGTGTTTATTCTCCTTTAGACTGCCACTGGATCTGTGGTGATTTCCCCATTTTCCTTCCTAATAGCATGGATTTGAGCCTTTTCTTTCCTTTGTTTGATAATATTGGCTAAGGGTCTGTCAATTTTATCTGTCCTTTCAAAGAATGAATTCTTTGACTCATTGATTCTTTGTATCATTCTCTTTGTTTCCATTGCATTAATTTCTGCTCTGATCCTTATAATTTCCTCCTTTGTATGAGCTTTGGGTTTGTCCTGCTCCTCTTTTTCTAATAGTTTTAGGTTCAGCATTAGATTGTTTATTTGTGTTTGCTCTTTTTTCTGGGTGTAGACATTCACTGCTATAAATTTCCCTCATAGAACTCCTTCATTGCACCCTCTATGTTGTTTGGTGGTTATTGATTAAGTGTAGAAGTTGTTGAGGATCATATAATTTTGTTCACCATTCAGC
This sequence comes from Thryonomys swinderianus, assembly GCA_004025085.1. Taxonomy (NCBI): domain Eukaryota; kingdom Metazoa; phylum Chordata; class Mammalia; order Rodentia; family Thryonomyidae; genus Thryonomys; species Thryonomys swinderianus. The sequence goes on along the minus strand of PVIC010012638.1, from coordinate 35,613 downwards.
TCCAGTTTCAAGGCACTACGGTCTGAAAGCATGCAAGCAATGACTTCAATTCCTTTACATTTACTTAAACCTGTTCTATGAAGTAGGATGTGATCTATTTTGGAGAATGATCAAGCTGAGAAGAACGTATATTCTGACTTTATCAGGTGAAATACTCTGTAGGCATCTATTAAGTCTATTTGTTCAAAATTTTGCTTTAGCTCAAGTATTTCCTTATTGATTTTTTGTCCTGCTGATCTGTCAGTTTGTGACAATGGAGTATTGAAGTCCCCTACTACTATTGCATTAGTGGTTATCTGGCTTTTTATGTCCTTTAAAGTTTGTTTTATAGAGTTGGGTGCATAATAGTTTGGTGCATAAATATTTATGATTGTTATTTATTTCTCCTGGATTTTTCCCTGTATGAGAAGATAGTGACCTTCTCTGTCTCTCTTAATCAGTCTTGGTTTGGTTTCAGTTTGGTTTGGGACTCCATTATGTGCAAACAAGATAGCCACTCCTGCTTTTTTGCAGTCTCCTGTGGCATGGAGAATTGTTTTCCATCCCTTTATTTTCAGTCTATGGGCTTCTTTCTGAATTAGGTGTGTTTCCTGTATGGAGCAGATTGTAGGATCTTGCATTTTGATCCAATCTGCTAGTCTGTGTCTTAATTGGTACATTGAGTCCTTTGACATTAATAGTTATGGACAGAGCTAGAGCTGCCATGTTTTCCTATTCTTGGTTCTTTTATTTTTACTTTTGTCCTTTTCCATTCAGTTTCTAGTTTGGCCCATAAGTTCACTCTGTTGGGTCTTGTGGGTTCGTAATTTTCTTTGTTTTTTCCAAGATACTCCTTAGAATGTTTTGGAGTGCAGGTTTCATATTTGTGAAGTTTTTTTCAGGTGTTCTTTATCAAGGAAATATTTTATTTCCCTGTCTATTCTGAAAGATAGTTTTGCAGGATACAACAGTCTAGGTTGGAGGTTGTTTTCCTGCAGTGCTTGAAACACTTCACTCCAGACTTTCCTTGTGTTGAGTTTGTGTTGAAAAGTCTGCTGTGATCCTGATGGGCTTCCCATGGTAGGTGATTTTTTTTACCTTTCTCTAATTGCTTTCAGTATTCCATTTTTTTGTTGTGTATCTGGAACCTTGATAACTTTATGTCTAGATGCAAATGTTCTTATTTCACTGCCTTTTGGAGTCCGATAGGCTTCATTTATCTGTATGTCCAATTCTTTTCCTGTGAAATTTTCTGCCATTATATCTGTCAACAGGTTTTTTTTTTATGTCTTTTGCACTGACTCCTGCTTCCTCATTGACTCCAATCAGTCTTATGTTATTCTTCTTTGAATCATCTAGAAGCCATTGGATTGATTTCTAATGATCCCTTGCCATTTTCCATAGATTATGTCTTTCCTATTCACTGTCTGCCATCCTCTCCTCTAGCTCTGAAATTCAGTTCTCAGCGTCATTCACCTTACTTTTGCAAACTTTAGTTTTCCTTCTTCATCACCAAGAACTCTTCTTGAAGCTGTGTAAAAGGTTCCTTTACTTTTGCTGTCTTGGATTCTGCCATCTTGCTGATCTTTTCTAATGAAGTCTTTCACTGTAGACAGTATTGGTTTTAATATCAGAGATGACTTATGATTTCCATTTTACTACTTCTGCTTTTGTTACCATCTCAAAGAGTCCTGGTGTTTGGGTTTCGGTTTGCTCTATTTCCCAACCCTGTAGTAGTGATCTTTATGTCTGGTTTTTTGAAATTTTTTCTTATATCTATTCCTTTGTTGTTACTAATGTTATTTGTTTAATTCCATACCTGGCATCTGGGAAATGTTTGTTGCAAGTCTCTTTCTTCCTATTATTCAGGACCCTTAGGATATGGCTCCTTCCTAAGTTGTCCTTGAATCTGTAATGACCTTTGAGAGTTCTCAGTTCTGGCACACTATGAGAGGTATTTGAACAGAACAATCACATTATGATTGTTGCCATAATACAATAAGTACCATCAACAGAATCAAACACAGTGAAGGAAATGAAAATCTTTGATAATTTCTATTCTGAAAACTTTGAACTCATGAGTTACTTCTACGGTCCTATGCCAAAATTTAGAATTAATCAGAAATGCATTTATAACATACATGCCCTTAAATGTATCAGCAGTGCCCTTTGAGAATAAAAAGTCACTGGGGAGTTGGGAAGGTAGGAAGAGAGAAGGAGAATGAAAACTTAGAAATAGGTTTAGCAGATTTATACAGATCACATAGACCTTGAGAACCTCATAGATGCCAGAGAATAACAGAGGCTAAAGGGACATATATGACAGTGCCAACTGAGAACTGCATAACCACTGGAGACTTTGTACACTTTCTTATAATAATAGAGAAAGAAAAGGAAATGGGCAGACTGAAAGCCTTTCATTTCTGGGTATTAACTCTAACTAGAAGGCAGAAGAGGGTATGGGAACAAGAAGAGACTAGGGGGGCCTAGTAGTAGAAGGTAAACCAAAAACTATTTTACCTCTTCTGTAAAGATGAAAGCAATTAAGAGGACAGAAACCCATAAAGTTGGATAGATTTGGTACCAGCAAAGTAGAAAAATGAAAAAAGTTATATAAAAATGAAGAAATAAAGAGTAACAACACATCAAAATCAGCAACAACAATTTACCAAGCTAAGCACATTAGTCACAAGAAGACATCCATCATCCCTTATCTAGTTTCTGAGTATAATGCCTGAGTTGAGTTTAATGAGCCCCTACAGGTTGTAACTCTGCAAGAGTCCAGGATTGGACTTGGATCTGATGCCAGCGTCTCATCAATGGCTGTAGTCAACAGGATTCCCTCACTCTCTTAGTGAGTGATTTCTTCAGTGTGGTATACTGGAGAGAGGAATCAACTAAAAGCCTTTGTATAGGTGCCAGTACTCAAGCCATACTCAGTGTCCACAGAGTGGCAGGTGGTGTCTTTGGTAGTTCTTCTCCATGTAATAGTTATATCCAGTTTGTCTCAAAAAGAAATGAAGATTTCAAGGCCTTCTGGTCTCTCCCTGGTCTTAGAAGAGTTGCAGGCCCAATCGTTGGTCAATGGTACCCAGCTCCCTTACTACTGACTCAATGCACTATTTCCTCCGTGTTTCCCCCAAACTAGTCTCACCAACCTCTGGTTTGGTCTGGGTGGAAGCAGGCAAACCACAGCCTTGGGTGTCAGTAATGGCATGGGACTTCTTTGTTGCCTAGGTTCCCCATGAGCTCTCTGGTGTGCTGCTTGCCTGATCAAGCTCTATGCAGCTCTGGAAGATGGTAATGGTGCGGGACTCCTTTGCTGTCTAGGTTCCGCATGAGCTCCCCTGCATGCCACTTGCCTGATCTGTCTTGGTGCATCCTGCCTGGGCTCCAGTAATGGCACAGGACTCCCTTGTTGCCTACATTCCCCATAAGCCCCAATGCACATTGATTGTCTGATCAGTCTCTGTGCATCTCTGGAGTGGCCCTGGCCAAGCCAGGGAGCCCATAGCCCTTGGAGCCAGTAATGGCATGGGACTCCTTTGTTGTCTGGGTTCCCCATGAGCTCCCCTGCACTCCACTTGCCTGATCACAATTTTGTTAGTTTTTTAAGTTTTTAACTGCCACATGATAACTGTACAAACTCATGGGGTACAATCTGATGTTTTGCTATATATTTTATTGCATAGTAATCAATCAGAGTGATTAATATATCCATTCCTTAAACACTCATCATTCATTTATGGCAAAATAATCAAAATCCTCCCTTCTGGCTGTCTTCCAAAATACATTGTTTCTTACTAGTCACCCTTCTCTGATAGAGAACCAAATCTCAACCTATCACTTTCCCTCTGTGCTCCCCATCTGGGGACATTTATACTGTGTTGTTTTCAGGTCACCTCTCTTTTTTTCTATAGTCTCACCTGCAGCCAATTTATTTAGTGATTTTTGTAAATGTCATATTGTATGTACCAGTTCTTCATGTCTCATTTGATTCTTTATAAGATTGGGCATTTTTCTCCTAATCACTTTTGAGTTTTATTTTATCCCCTTGAGAATATTTAATTGTCATTTTAAGATTCTTGTCTCCTAATCCTTTCATTTCTGTCATTTCTGGTTCATTTTATACTGATTTTTTTTTTTTTGAGACAGGGTCTCGCTTTGTAGTTCAGGCTGGCCCTGAGCTCACTATGTAGCCCAGGCAAGACTCGAACTCAGAAATCCTCCTGCCTCTGCCTCCCGAGTGCTGGGATTACAGGCGTGATCCACCATGCCTGGCACTGTGGTATGTGGTATTGATGGCTGGTAGGTGTGAGTCTCCATGCCTAGCATTGTATGGGGTTACAGGGGACCGAACTCAGGGCCTTGTGCTTGTGAGGCAGGCACTGGAACCACTGAGCTAAATCTCCGGTCCAGTACACTGATTAATTTTAATTTTGATTATCAGAGATATTTCCCACTTATTTGCAAGCAGGGTGACTTTTTATGATTTATTGGCCATCCTGACTCTTATATCACGGAGTGATGAATTTTGCTGCTTTCCTTTAATAAGCATTTTACTTGCACATCTTACTGACCCTCTCAAGACTTGCTGTTAAGCTCTATTAGGGTAAATCTAAAGCACCATTTCCTGTAGGGCTGCCTTGGTCACATGTCATAGGCACAGTTCTCCCAAAGACTCTAAAGCCCTTGGGCTGCTAAGAAGGTGCACTGTTCCTAATGCTCTGTGAGCTCTGAGAATTGTTGGGGATCTTCCCTGAGTTTAGGAAAGGTCATGCCCTATGTAGACAGCCCTTAATTTTGCTCAAGACTCAAAGATGGTCATCTTCAAATCTCTGAAGCACTCTGTCAGCACTAGTTCTTTCTCCTCTCTGATATTTTGCCCACAGACTGTGACTGCCTATGCCTTCCAAACTAATCTCTGTTCCAACCATCAAACCCTGAGCTTCATTTGGGTTTTTCTTGTGCTACAGCCTCTCAGCAGTACATGGGGGGCAATTGTAGTTCCCACCACTCTTCACTTAGGATCACAGCCCAGTCTTCCAGTTTTTATTGAAGAAAGAAACCCCCAAGCCACTTTATCTGCATGTGCAGAATTCCTATTGTGTCTCTATTTTCAGGTTTCATTTTAACTGATAATGCTAATTCCATGTATGTTTAATCCTATTTAAATAATACATATCACAGGTATCTTTTCCAATAAAAAATAATAGATACAAATGGTGTTTTCCAACTAGTTAGCACATTTAAAAGAGTTATTCTATGTGCTAATGTATTCTTTAGAATAAGTCTAACTTGAATATTCTGTGAGAGTATTTTATTCACCCAACCACTGACTTCCTAAATAATGCTAATTTTTATGTTGCAAACTTCATTCAATGCATTTGTTACTTGTTGGATTCCTAAAGAAAAGAAGCTAAAAAATTGGAAACTAATGTTTTCTGGTGCTATCTGAGGACTAACTTCTGGATATCATGTGTATAATAATAGCTAACTGGACTAACAGGACCAGAAGACCGTTTACCCACGGTCACAGAGCTTGGAGGCCACTGTAATTCTGACTGCAAATTGAAACTCCTTTAAGCCACAACACTGTGTACTGATTACCCTATTCATTGCAGTGACAGTACATACAGTATGTATAGGAAAGTGGAGTATATATTTTTACCATTTCAACCGCTACATTGCACCAAACTTCATAGCCATACAGTGGAAACAGCAGTGAGTCAGAGAAGATGACATGCATTTAAATACCATTCTTTCACAGATTAAATCATTGTGGCTTCATATGAGCTTCAAGTTCTTCTTCACATACCAGATATTAAATATCATAGTAAAATTTAAAAGTTCTGTATATGTAAATATATATATATATATCTTGTCTATTTATGCCTGACTTTTAATCCAATCAAGTTCTAACAAAAAATGGAAACATTCAAGGCTTCTTCCTTCCCTCTTCCTGAGTCACTTGTCTGTATTACCCCTTTTGCTCCTTCAAACATTTGCTTAACTACCTGGCTACCATTATAAAATATTCAGTGATGAGGTCTGACACATGATGAAATGAATGTGTATTATATTCAGTAGAATGCCTGCTGCCCCCATTTAAGAAATAATTAGGAAGTGTCTGTGATGGTTTGGGTGGTCAGGGGTTAAAGATTAGCAATTTCTGTTTCCAAATGACAATACATTACTTGTCACTGCTTGAATCAAAGTCATTCATATCAGCCAGATAGTTGGCATCTTAAAGAATAGACTTTCTCTGTTATTATTTTCCCCATCAGATTTGTTTTTGCTATTTCCGAGCAATGTGTCAAGGAAAAGTAATATGTATGTATACCCTCTCAGTGAGCAGACAAGCTAAGGCATTAACAGAATGAGATGTTGTCTAAGAAGACCAAAAGGGGCCCCCAAGAAAGGGTGGGGATAATTTGAAGGCAGAATATAGTAACTGAAAATTTGATGAAACAAAACATTGTATTCAATACTGAGAAACTGAAGATAATCTTTGCAAAAATTTAACCTTATCACAGAAGGAAACATAACATTTTAACATTTAATCTTCACTGTAATGCGATTTTTTTTTCTTTTGAGACAGGGTCTTCCTTTGTAGTTCAGGATGGCCCTGAACTCACCATGTAGCCCAAGTTACTCTCCAACTCACAGCAATCCTCCTGCCTCTCATGGTATGTGGTATCAGGGATGGAACTCAGGACCTTGCATTTGCCAGGTAGACACTGGTACCACTGAGCTAAATCTCTGGCCTCCAGAGTACAAAATTTGTAAGTCTATGTATATAACAAAAGTCCCCACACAGGTAAAAGATAAAGACATTTTTAATATGTTATCTAAATAAACTAAGAAATAAATTTTAAATATAGACTTAAACTTGGATTGTTCGCTGGACATGGTGGCTCATACCTGTAATCCCAGCACTCGGGAGGCAGAGACAGGAGGATTGCTGAGTTTGAGGTTTGCCTGGGCTACACAGTGAGCTCAGAGCCAGCCTGAACTACAGAGCAAGGCCCTGTGTCAAAAAAAATTGAATTGTTCATATATAAATACCAAAAATAATGTTGAGTGAAGAAAAGATAAGATAAAATGATACTTGGATAATACATGAGTGAATAAAAATGCAATAATGTATAGCAAATATATATGTATTTAGATGAACCTAAAGCTACACACTTTTGACAAGATTTGCCTCTGCCTCTGGGAATGGTGTAAAGGATATAGTGGTGAGGGTGGTATAAGGGGAATTGGCTTTCTGGTAAGTTTCACTTCTTAAACAAATAAGAGGAGCAAATATTGCATTTTATTCTACAATTAACTCTTGGTAGTAAGAAAACAGATGTTTTTAACTTATTTTAACTTTCTGTAAATTTTAAATTTATAAATTTTATTGTTTGAGATAAATACTAAGTTTATACTCAAATTCCAACTTACCCCAGAAAGTGTGGCTGCTATCCAGAAAACAACCAATAACAAATGCTGGTGAGGATGCAGAGAGAAAGGAACCCTTCTTCACCATTGGTGGGAATGTAGACTCCTGCAAGCACTATAGAGAACAGTGTGAAAATTCCCCAAAAACCTAGGATTAGAGGTCCCATTTGACTCTGCTGTTTCCCTGCTGGGTATATTCATATATTATATATTATATATTATATATTATATATATATTTGTATATATTATATAGCAGCTCAGTTTGTAATAGCTATATCTTATAATCAGTTCAAATGCCCATCAACCAGAGACTGGATAAAGAAGATGTGGGGGTTTTTATAAAATAGAGTATTACTAAGCCAAAAAGAATTAAAAGTTAGAGACATTTATAGCTTAATGGATGCACCTTGCAAAGCTGCTTAGTTCATGGTGTTCAGGAAGCAGGGTGGGGAAACAGCATCAGAAATGAACAGGTGAGGGACCACAGACAGTACCTAAGGCCACTCTTCACTACTCACCCAGACACACCCAGGAACATGCTCTGCTAATCTGCTGAGCATTTCTTAATCCAATAAAGTTGATAAAATGGGATTAATGGTCATAATATCTAAAGTGAAGTCTAAAACTTTTGATAAATTAGTTGACGTATTATACTAATAGATGACTATTTTTCATTATCCCAAGCAAGATTCTTATTGTAATATTGAAGGTGAGCAAATACACACATATCCACATGCACTCATACATGCATGTATGCCAGCACACATGCATATATGCTTGCATGTTCTTTTCAGTATCCAGGACAGACTGATTCCTTGATCTCCATTGTTTACTAAAAATCCTCAAATTCCTTATATAAAATAACATGTTATTTGCATTTGACCTGTGCACATTCTCCTGTGTACTTTCTAGATTACATATAATAACTAATATAATGTAAATACTCTATAAATAGTGGTTATGCAGTATTGTTTGGAAAATAGTGACAAGAAAAATGCTTGTACATGTTCAGTACTGACACAGCTTTTTTTCAAATATTTTCAATCTACAGTTGATTGAACCTGAGGCTACAGAGCTGCTTATATATCCCTGTTTTTTGTGAATTTAATGAAAAGAAAGATCAGAAAACTTGCAGTTTAAATTTATAGGCATATAACTAAAGAAAGGAATGAAATACCCTGGTTCTTTATATCCTAGGATTGCATACAAGGAGCATAAATCAGCTAAGCATTGAAATCAGTATTCTTTGTATATTTTCCAAAAGATAAATGCTTTTCCCAAATCCATTTGGAATATATTGCTGGACGGTCTCTATCTGCACTGAAATGTAAGCACCAACAGAACTGAAGTTATCATCTGTATTCACAGCTGCTTCTCTAGCTCTGCACAATGCCTGATATAAGTATTTGTTCATAGGGTACAGATGGTTATGAGGGTTTTGTTCCTTTCTGATGGTATAAATTATAAATATAATTTGCTTGGAAAAATGATGGCTTAACCCAGAAAACCAAGAGCAATTGTAAGAACTGACAACTTTCCCAAAGCATGGGAGACATTAAAGAGAACACTCGCTCCGGGCGTGGTGGCTCACACCTGTCATCCCAGCACTCGGTAGGCAGAGCAGGAGGATTGCTGAGTTCGAGGCTTGCTTGGGCTCCATAGTGAGCTCAGGGCCAGCCTGAACTACAAAGCGCGACCCTGTCTCAAAAAAAAAAAAAAAAATAGAGAACACTCGCCCTCCTGCATTCTTTCTTTCTTTTTTTTTTTTTTTTTGATGGTGGTACTGAGGATCAAACTCAAGCCCTCGTGCTTCCAAAGTAGGTGCGGTATCACTTGAGCAAAATCCCTGGCCCCTGCCCTGCATTCTTACCTCAAGGTCTGGGACCATTCCCAGACCTTTGCCTTTGTTTCATGAGGCATAGAGAAGGTAACATGCATTTCACTTTCATCTCCATGGTCTCAATCATCACAATAAATGGTAAAAGAGTAAAATTGATTCCATTTAATTAAATGTCCAGGGATGGACACAGATAAGCTTAGAGGCAATGTCTCAAAATATGTTGTCAGAGGTCTTTTGTAGCTTTCCTTCTCTGTAGGTTTAAATTTAGTCATAGGTATAAGTAAGCTCACATCCAAAAACTCTGTGACTTAATAATATCCATACAGTTTGTGATTGTGGAGAACAGCCCACTAACTCCAATCTTCTAGAAGTTTCAGCAAATTTCCCAGATCATTGTCCTGGTTTGGGACATGTGTCCATCTCAAAGTAATCATTGTGACCATTGCTTTACTTTAATCATATTATGAGGGAAGCAACATACTGATCATGTTTTTTAGGTAGGAAACGAATAGTTTCTTTCTTTTTTTTTTTTTTTTTTACTTTTTGAGACAGGGTCTCGCTTTGTAGTTCAGGCTGGCCCTGAGCTCACTATGGTGCCCAGGCAAGCTGCCGCGAACTCAGCAATCCTCCTGTCTCTGCCCTCCCGAGTGCTGGGATTACAGGCGTGAGCCACCACGTCGGGCATTGTGGTATGCCGTGTTGATTGTTGGTGGGCGTGTCTCCACGCCCAGCATTATATGTGGTTACCAGGGATCGAACTCAGGACCTTGCGCTTGCGAGGCAGGCACCGGAACCACTGAGCTAACCCTCCGGCCCACGAATAGTTTCTTTAAAAAAAAAAAAAACAATAGCTGGGCGTGGTGGCTTACACCTGTAATCCCAGCGCTCAGGAGGCAGAGACAGGAGGATTGCTGAGTTCGAGGCTTGCCTGGGCTACATAGTGAGCTCAGATCCAGCCTGAACTACAAAG
>PVIC010012638.1:0-25277 GCA_004025085.1 Thryonomys swinderianus | reverse complement strand
AATAAAACATTTTCACAGCCTACTGACTTCAGGGGCAGTTTAGCTCAATAAGAATGATAGAATATGATTCCTTGAAAGATGAGGAACAGGACAATTATGCTGTTGCTATTTCCATCTGTGCCTTTCATCTATTCTGTTTCATCTCTTCTCCTTTTCTCAGATCTTATAAGATCTCTTGATTTAAATTAGTGAGAAAATGGTTAGTATCTATCTATATATATATATGATTTTTAAAATCTGTTTCATCTTTTGAAAACTAAAATTATTTTCACTTTCCCTTCAAAGTGAAAAGAGAGACAAATGCAAAGATTATCGAGCCTACATGGAACCATTTGCATCTATTGTCTGACATTGAGATATTTTTCTACCGTCAGTAAATGGAGAGCTTTACCTTAAATGTTGCTAGATTCTACCTGGGATCTGTTATTGCACCCTGGACCACTACAAAAAAAAAAAGGAGGACAAATCTGCTTCCTTTATGATCTAGGATTCCTGGGGAAAATTGAGGCATCCTTTCTGGATTTGAGGTAAATGTGTAACTTTCATTAGCATGAATGGAAGTGCTCCCAGCTGAAAGAACACACTCTATGTTTTTAAATGCTTGAGTGGCAATTCACACAAGGATGGAAAAAGTCTTTTTTGTTTTATGCAGCTATGCTCATTGTGGCGGCATCAGGATTAGAAATCACAGTAGGCCATCCTTTTAAGACAGTTTATCCATCCTTCAGAATGTTTGTGGAGAAAAAGATGTCATGGAAAAGCAGTGTATGCATCAGGCAGGTTTATTAGCCCAAAATGAAGGGAGGAGGCTTCCAGGCAACTGTCACTGCACATTTTCTTATTTAAAAAAGAAAAGGTCTGCTAATTTGAGAAATAACTGAGGATCTGTCTTTTCTTCAGGAGTTTCAAAGTAAAAGAAAAATAAGAGTACACCTCTTGCATTTGCAAAAACTGAAGAAAATCCTCTGAAATATGTGGACACAACAAACTACTCATGGTAATTTTTTGTCCTATATTGAACACATAAGCAGAATTGCTCTCCTTTTTGTGTTAATATCTACATAAGAAAAAATAACTTCACATTTGAGTTAAAATTATAGCACCAGAAGAAAATTAATGGTTCCAATGAATCATAAAAGCTAGTCTCTCAAAGTCATGTTTATGTGCATTGCTAAAGATATGAAGAGAAAGATGACTAAAATTAATTTTGAAGACAAATCCCCATCAAAATGAGAAACAGTGCCCTAGCTTACATTAAATCGAAAAATCACTCATGTGGCATAGAGTGGATAGCATAATTCAATTTTTTTGAAAAGAATAATATTCAAAAAAGATGCCACCTAAAAAATAAAGGAAAAAGTGCAGTGGAAGAAATGTGGGAAATGTGTGAGTACAGGGAATCATATGAATGTGTCAACTCATGGATTTACTTGCTCCAAGTTTCACAATAGTAACTACACCTCAGCCCATGAATGGGGTCTTGTTTTCCAGTGTACCTGAGCTTCTCTGCTCAAAGCAGTTGGTAGTCTCAGCTCTCTACTGATGAGTAGAGGAACACTCAGCACCCACCACTGTGTTGCCTCCACCTTGTAATTGCTCCTCCGTAAAGATGTTTGCATTACACTGCATGGACATGCCTCTGTTGGCCTAGGGAAAATAGGAGTCCTATAGATAACAGGCTGCTCAGGGAAACCAGAGGAGGGCCCTGGGTGTGACCCAGCTGACCCATGTATCCTCTTAGCACATACATTTAGAAACTAGAAAGGAGCTCAAAGCCAAAAGGACAACTGTATATCCATTAGATTTTATCAAGAAGACACTCCCATCCTGAGTGTGTGGCCCAGAACAAATCTATTGTCCGCAAACTGAAAAAGAAACAGGCAGTGTGGTTTTAGGAAAAAAAAAAAAAAAAAAGCCGCTGGTGGATGTTTTCCAGGTTATAAATTTCCTCAGAGTCAGCAACAATTACTGAGAAAAGTTGAGAACACATACATTTCTAAAAGATAATTACATTTGTATCATTGTGACTGAGTGTATATGTGTTACTTTTCACTGCTGAGGCAAAATATCCAACACTAAAAGTTAAAGGAGGCAAGGGTTATTGTAGTTCTCAGTTTGTAGAGGTTTCAGTCCAGAGTTGGCTGACTCCAAGGCAGGCTAGCATAGCAGAGGGGTGTCAGATAGGAGAAAAGGCTCATGGCAGGCAGAAGGCAGCAAAGGAGCCAGCAGCAGGTGACAGGCAGAGACATCAGAAGTCCTCTTTCTGGCCTTTATATTCTATCCAGGCTATTGGCCCTGAGGGTGGGCAGCACTCACACCCAGAACAGGACACCCTTAATCTTATCACTGTACTATGAATCAACCCCAGCATTACACATTCTGTATCCGTGTCTATACCTGAAGAGCCCCACATATGACTGCAAAAGGCCTTGGGGGTACATTTAGACACAAGCCATAACAGTGCCTCTGTATGTGTGTCTGTGTCGGGAACTGCAGACAACTTACTTGGATTTATAACTTATTTACATGGATTTATGGATGTCTACCCTGCCCTGCGGGACCAACTATTTCAATCATTGTGGACATCTGCCCCACCCTGCAGGATTTTAAACTACAAGGATTATTGCACTAGGATTAGTTGGCTTCAGATTTACTTACTTGGATTTAAGGATGTCTTCCCTGCCCTATGGGATCTTGAACTACAGGGATTATTGTGTATAACTGCCCTGTTTCTTTTCGTTTTTTTTTTTGTTTTTTGTTTGTTTGTTTGTTTGTTTGAGACAGGGTCTCGCTTTGTAGTTCAGGCTGGCTCTGAGCTCACTATGTAGTCCAGGCAAGTCTCGAACTCAGCAATCCTCCTGTCTCTGCCTCCTGAGTGCTGGGATTACAGGCATGAGCCCCCACGCCTGGCTAACTGCCCTGTTTTTTGCATGCCAGCATTTTGGGTGTGAAGGTTTGGGATTGCCATATTTTATGCATGGTAGGATTGTAAGTGTGAAGGCTTGGTACCAAATAAAAGTGTAGTGAGCTCGGGAGATTGGCCCCTTTCTGCTTGTTCAGTATTTGACCTTCTGCTGCCACACCTCAGAGTAGTGAGAGTTGAGCCCAGGCTCAGTCTTTTCCTCAAGGTTTCAATTTGGTTGTTTAGAATCTTTTATCTCATTAAGAAATCTGTCAACAAGCTATCATGTTGAGGAAACAGCATGCTTTGAGAACTAGCAAAAAGAAAATAGAAAACAATCCTTATTTTGAGGTGCTTAAATTCTACCTAGGAAGAATGGATATGGACATAAAGTATTTAAAAGGGCATTTTATCTGCATCTCTTGAATAACCAGTGATGTTGAGCATTTCTTCATATACTTCATATATGATTTTACATCTTCCTCTGAAAAGTGTCTGTTCATTTCAGATGCTCATTTTTGAATTGCTTCTTTAAATTGGGGGGGCATAATTTTTAAAACTCTTTATATATTCTAGATAGTAGCTGAGGAACAGCTGGTAAAGATTTTTTCCCATATTGCTGATTGCCTTTTTGCTGTGCCACTGGTTTCTTTTGCTGTGCAGAATCTTTTCAATGAGATGAGATCCCATTTGTTGATTTCTTCTGCTAGTTCTTATGCTATAGAAGTTTTGTTCATAAAGTCTCCCTAATCCATTGTCTTCAAGAGTATTACCTAACCTGTTTTGCAGCACGTTTAAAGTTTCTGTTTTAATATTTAGGTATCTAATCCACTTTGACTTTAGTACACAGTGAAAGAGGCGGATCTAGCTTCAGTCTTTGGCAGGCTGAACCCCAGTTTTTCCATCTCCATTTGTTAAAGAGGCTGTCTTTCCTCCATTAAGGATGTTTGGGTCCTTTTTAAAAGTTGAGGTGGCTTAGTTTATCTGGAGTTGTTTCTGGATCTTCTAATCTGTTCCACTGGTCCTCAGGTCTGTTTCTTTGCCAGGACCATGCCGTTTTTATCATGGTAGCTTTACAGTAAAGTTTCAAGTTGGGGATAGTGATACCCCCTGCCATGTTATTTTTTCCTAGAATTGCTTTTGCTCTTCTAGGTCTCTTATGGTTCTAGATGAATTTTGGGGTTTTCTCTAAATCTGTGAAATATGCTGTTGGGATTTCAATCAGGATTTCATTGAATGTATATAGTAGTTGTGGGAATATAGCTGTTTTGACGATGTTGATTCTTCCTATGCAAGAACAAGAGATGTCTTTCCACTTTCTGATACTGTCTTCATTCTCCTTTTTCAGAGTGTTGTAGTTTTCAGAATAGAGGTTCTTTTCTTCCTTTGTTAGATTGATTCCTAGATATTTCTCTTTTTTGTACTATTGTGAAAGGAACTGACCCCCAAGCAACACTAAGATATCATCTCACTCCACAAAGAATAGCTGCTATTTTGAAATTAGCCAGCAACAAATTCTAGCATGGTTGTGGAGAAAAAGTAACCCTTCTCCACTGTTGGTGGGAATGTAGACTATATAACCATTATAGAGATCAACATGGAGATTCCTCAAAAAACTAGGATTAGAGGTCCCATTTGACCCTGCTAATCTCCTACTGGGAATATACACAAAAGAATTACAAAATTCATATCACGGTGATATATGTGCACCCATGCTTATAGCAGCAGATCAGCTCGTGATAGCTAAATCTTGGAAACCACCCAAATGCCCATCAACTTTAGACTGAATAAAGAAGATTGTTTTAATAAAATGGAGTATTATTCTGCCATAAAGAATGGTCTGTTTGAGTCATTTATACTCAAATGGACGTTCCTTAAGGACATACTCATAAGTGAAATAAATAGGCCACAGATGTGTAAATATCATATCTTTTCTCTGGTATGAGAAACTGAAGTTGTAAATGAGTTCTAGAATGCATGATAGGTAATGTGAAATAGTAATATTCAAAGGGAAATGTGGTTTAGGAGTAAGCAATATGAGGAAAGAAAAAATGATGTTAAAAAGAAACCTTGTGTATAGAAGGGCAGGGCTTATAAGGTGGGTAGTGGTAAAGTTGAGAATTAAGTCATGTCAAATACTGGTACAAACTCCTAATGTTGAGTGTAATTATGATAGGTATATATAAGGCACCAATAAATTAAATTTTTAAATAAATAAATAAAAGGGCATTTTATAAATGTGGGTGATTGAGATTTTATATTTCTCAAAGCCTGAAAAGTGTTATAAATCATTAGCAAATAATTTTGCTATAAAAGAAAGCTGAGGGCCAATTTGATTCATTGACCTATTAGATGAGCTATAGAGAAAAGAGCTTTGGGTGAGAGAAGGAGGCTGCTCGAGGCACCAGCTATCAGGACAATAGAGAGACCAGGTTCATGTCTGCCCTTTTCTCCTGCATTTGCCTTTTGGCCCTGACCTCTCTACCTTCACACCCTAGTGTCTCCCATCATCCCTGAATAATGGCTAAGGACAATCTCCAGAAAACAACAGCCCCAAGTTCAACCTCTTTCAACTTTTGTTACAGCCTCTGTTTCAGTAGGAGTCTCATTTATCCTCCAATATCTCTAGTGTCTCTTATAGCAGTAGTACTTGGATACTCAATCATTAACTTCTAAAATACTAAATCTATTATCTCCATAAATAAAAATACAATGTTATTAGCTCTTAAGATGGTCTAATTTCACACTTTGCCTTTTATTTCATCTTCCCTCCACTTGTGGGGATCATAGTTACATTCAGCTAATTCAGGCCCTTCACTGACTGTGTCAGGGTTTCTGTTTTCCCCTCATATCTGCTGGTCTATGCATCTGGACCTTTTCTCTTTACCTGTCTCTTCAGCTTCCCTCTAACTTTCAAGGTGTATGCAATCTTCTTCATAAATCCTTCCATGACCAATTCAAGATTTTTTTATTCTAAACACATACTATGTGTCATCCACATAGGTTTTACAAGACACTCTGGCTTATACTTATGTGTGCTTAGGACGGGATTGAGTTTTCTTTAGCACCGACACAGTAATTGATGCTCTGCAAAAATAAATTAATGGCAGCATTGCACAGTGTACTCCACCTTGCC
Source organism: Thryonomys swinderianus (assembly GCA_004025085.1). Classification (NCBI taxonomy): domain Eukaryota; kingdom Metazoa; phylum Chordata; class Mammalia; order Rodentia; family Thryonomyidae; genus Thryonomys; species Thryonomys swinderianus. The sequence continues at coordinate 19,239 of PVIC010012638.1, read as the reverse complement.
AAAGAAATGTCAAAACATCAGCAATCACATTTAATTTGCAGCAATTGATGAGGAAGAAGAAAATTCAGAAGCACAAGAGAATCCAAGTATAGCACTTGATTTCAACCACTTTTCTATGCTATCCACACCCCATCTCTTATTGTTCAAGAGCCCCTGCAATGGTGGTTATGGACACATCTTCTCTAAACAACATTTGCATAAAGATATGCATTATATTAAACAGAATAACTACTTATATAATAAGCACTAAGTAAAATCAACATAAGCTTTTCTGACCCCAAGCAATATGCAAACCCAATTCTATTGTAATTTTTTAATTGAGCTAGGATTCAGTGGGGAAAAAAATTCACAGTGAACAATGATACCTATCACCTATCACTTAGGAACTACTGTAGTGAAATTGTTCACAATCCCTGCATCTCCTGTAAAAAGACAGTATATTGGTCATATACATCATAGTATATTTGTAAAGTATTTCTGATGGTAGAAATTGAAAAGCATATAATAATATGATGTTACATAAATTTCATTGGTCCTAGCTGGATTGTAAGTATAGAAGTAAATGAAAGATCGTCCAATTGTATAAATGAGGTTCACGATACAAATATATAAAAGAATATATAATAAGGTAGCAGTCCAAAAGAATAGGATTAATTAGAAATCCTGAAGGAAATAAAAAGTGAAAGGGACTATTGTTAATCCACACCTATATTACAGACCATTTCCCACAAACCAACATCCTGTCCAAGAAGGGACTTATCCATTGTGTAAATGAATGAATTTTAGTCCCTGGGTGACCCTTCAGGTTCTCTGTCACTTAAATCTGTACTCAGTGTGCTGCTGCAAAGAGCCCTGCCCATTTCCTAAATATGCAATTCAATCATTTAGTAATTGCTGGGTTTTTGTTTTTTTTTTTTTAAGCAATGAAAGCACCTTGTCTCAAAACCAGTTAAAACAGAACTATTAAAAGTTTTGATATCACAGAGCTAGTTCTAGCTCTGCAGCCTAGCTCCATGACTTTGGTTCACCTACATCAAAGAACTATACCCTTTATCTGTTTCAGGTTCTCTTGGTAGAAGTTCTTAGTTGGAAACTTTAGGGAATTTTCTAGTATTGTATATTTGTTTTAAAGAAGCTGAAGGATTACTTCTACTGGAGTTTAAGAAGTTTTTTGCACACACCAAGAGGAAATCAATAAATCATGAATTGCATTTCTTCACCTTTTCAACTCTGTCATTACAGAAAAGTCTGAGTATCAGCATACATGGACAAGTGAGGAGTTTGCTTTATCTCACATCACCTTAAGAGATGCTCATCAATGTGGGCAGTAAATAGACCATATGTGAAGTTCAATGCTGACTGTCCACTGGAAGCAAAAGATGTGAGTGTTAGTATTTGGTGAGAATATAAAGTCAAAGTGACAGCAGCTTCCCTAACTTCAGTGCTTTCACTCTTTTTTTAATTGAATTCTTTATTGGTACAATTTATATACATCTCACAATCACATATAAAATTGGGGAGTTTGTACCAGTATATGACACAAGTTAGTTCTTATTTTTACCCATATCCCTACCCACCCACACCTCCCCTCCCCCTTTATACATACTCTTTTATTTTCTTTCTGAATCATATTTATTCCTTCCCCTCATTACATTCCCACACCAAATTTCCTATGGAAATTTCCCACTCTATAAAAGCTGTCATACTTTCTAGAACTCATTTGCATCTACAAGTGTTCATGTCAAAGAGAAGATCTGGAATTTGCCTATCTGTAATCTATTTATTTCACTTATTAGTATATCCTCTAGGTATCTCCATTTGCACCTAAATGGATCAATCTTATCATTCTTTATGGCAGAGTAATACTCCATTTTATTTAAAAAAAAACACACATCTTCTTTATCCAGTCTCCAGTTGATGGGCACTTGGGTTGTTTCCAAGATTGAGCTATCATGAACTGAGAGCTATGAACAAGGGTGTACATCTGTCTTTCCAATGTCATTTTTTAAATTCTTTTGGGTATATTCCTAGCAGGGGGATAGCAGGGTCAAATGGTATCCCTAGTCCTAGTTTTCTGAGAAATCTCCACACGGATCTCCACAATGGTTGTACAAGTCTGCAATCTCAAACAGTGAAGGATTCCCCTCTCCCCACAGCCATGCCAGAATTTATTGTTGGTTGATTTTGTGATTTCACTCTTACTGAAGTGTCTTTTGAAAACCATTTTTCTATGCCTGGTAAAGATTATCAAAACTAAGAATTTTTAACCTCAAAATTATACAGATCATACAAACTAGAGATTAATTGTCTAAAGATTGCCCATGTTTCTCATATGCCATGGTACTTCATAAGAGATTTGTTGTGTTGGGAATAAACATGGGAGCCTATTCCAGACATATCCAGGCAGAAAATGACTCTATCCAGATAGGTGATAAGTTTGCCATGTATCATTGCAATGTCTACAATGTTGACAAAATTGAGTAGAAAAGAGTCACCACAGAGAACACTGATAAAATCTACAAGGCAGAGAGGCAGAGAACTGAATTCATTAAGAAAACAATGAGTCATCAACATCTCACAGAACATTTTGGAAGAAAGAAATCTCCAGGAGAATTCCATTGGAAAAGATATACAATAGTATTTTTTTTAATACAGAAACAAAGAAAAAGCTAAGAATTATTTGTGGTAAAGAAAAACTTCTCACATCTCTCTCTTTTTTCTTTTCAATGAAACACTTGTACCTCTACCTATACCATTGACATATTCCAGTAAAAGCATGGGGATACCAATACAAGGAAAGCTAGGTTTCCCAGATGTCTATTAGCAGCATGCCATCTTGACGCTGTTGTGTAATTAGCATTTGAAAATCATTAATGATCAAATACTAATTAATCACTTTTGGTTAATAAGACAAATAAAATGGAGAAATAAATTTTCAGAGTGATTAATGCAGAATTTAATGACAGATACTAACTTAGATCAACTTCATTTTAATATTTTAAAAATTCTCAAACTATTAAAAATCATAATCCTAGACTGGAGATTTAGCTCAGTGATTCCAGCATCTGTCTGGCAACTGCAAGGTCTTGAGTTCAATCCCCAGTAAACACATACCACAGTGCGGGGTGTGGTGACTCACACCCACCAGCAATCAGTACCACACACCACAATGCCAGGTTTGGTGGCTCATGCCTGTAATCCCAGCACTTGGGAGGCAGAGGCAGGAGGACTGATGAGAGTTAGAAGCTTGCCTGGGCTACATAGTGAGCTCAGGGCCAGCCTGAACTACAAAGAGAGACCTTGTGTGAAAAAAATTCTTTTAAAAAGAAAAAGAAATTATAATCCCAAACTTCCAACCATAATGGTGACATTTAATACAAATTTCTGAAAAATTTGCCTGCTCAAGAGGAAATTTCTGAGAGGAACCAATAATCTGACACTTTAAGTAGCCTACTATCTTAGACAATGCAGTCCAAATGGCAATGTGAATAGCTTAGCACACCTGCTTCTAGCGAAGCTGTAGCTTTTAGAAATTATTAATTAGTGCATGTGTGTATAGCTGGAATTGTCTTGCGGGGATACAATGAATGCAAAACATTTATTACAGAAAAGTTACTAAATCAAAGTAGGAGCAGTGGAAATATTTGATCTGAAGTTTGAGCCACACATACACTCCCTTCATTTCCTTACTCCAGCTAAGCATGATTAAACCTCCACTTTTAGAGCTCAGGTATGATTAAAAAGATGTGGCTCCCTCTCCCCTCAGCTTTCAGACAAGGAATATTTAAAACTAGGAGGGGCTCAGTATCTGGGAACAGTAGCTAAGAAGTCATGGTTCCCTGCCTGTGCCTACCCCTCATTAACAGAGCAGGATTCCGTGTCAGGCAGAACACGCTGAGAATGTTGAGGTTTGGACCACCCTTACCTTGCTTCACTCATTTTCTCTTTCATGAGGGAAGAGAAAATCACAAAGGCCAAGGTAATTAGTCCAACCATGGTCTGCCATGTGTAGAGAAGGAGTATCATGACATGCAAAGCAGCCCACTATAACCAATCACAGCTCCAAAGCTGAGGCTCACGTATTTTTCCAAGAGGAAATCAATGATAACAAAACTTCTCTGAAAGAATTGATTTTGTTGGTGTGTAAAGATCTAACATAAGCATGTTTGTGAAAATAGTGTTGCTTTCTGTCACAAGAGGAGGCTCTTAGCTATAGGAGAGCAACAAATGAAACTTCAGGTCAGCTAATTTATCGGAGGAAACAGGGAAAAAGACAATTAAGAACAGGAAATACTAGAGACAGGTCCCAAAATATTCCTGGAAAAGGGCTCAGATATGACCGAACCAGACAAAGAGCCATTTATGACACAAAATATTACCAAAAACAATAGAGCAACCAGCAACTGACAGACTCTACAAAGGTGCTATCTATGGAAGCAATATTTGTATTAGAGAGACTAAACGGTTAGTAAAAGCCCCATTAAGTAGCTGTTACTGCCCACATGCCCAGGTATATCAGAGGCCTTGCATTGCAGAAGTAATAGGCTTTATTAAAATAGTACAACCAACTCATTGAACAGATAAGCAAACAGCTGTCAGAAGGCAAGGAGCCCAAGAAGGTAAAGAAAAGGTAAGGAAAAAACGCAGAACTCAAAGAAGTGTTGGTACCTATTAGGCACATTAATGTATAAAAAGTAAGAAAAGTGGAGAAAGAGAAAGAGAAAGAAACAAAGTATTCAAAAACAAAGACCCTAACTTTTCAAATTTGATGAAAATATTAATAAATATATCCAAAAAATTTTGTAGTAACTCCAAGTGGTATAAACATAGATTCATTATAGTAAGAATTCTTGAGGTATCAAAAAAAAAGAAAAAAAATGACATTTAGAAGGGTACTCCACAAAGTTAATATCTGGTGTGTTATCAGAAACAAAGGTCAGAAGGCAGTGTGATGTCATATACAAAAAGAAAGGACTTTTAAATAAGTTTTAAATTCAGTAAAACCATGCTTCACAAATAAAGTGAAATAAAGATATTTTATATAACAAAAACAGAGATCTGTTGGTCACATATTTGCTTTAAAAAGATAAGCCCTAAAGGAAGATCTTCCTGAAGTCATATGATTCGGTACACTGGTCTGAATGTACACACTGCTGTGATACACATAATTACATAATTTTGAATGGGTATAAATCTACATTTCTTCTCTTATTTAAAGAGCAGTTTCATAGAACAGTATTATATAATTGTGCCAATGGGCACACAGTGTACACAAATGTGGCATTTTTAACAATAACAGTACAAGTAGAGGTTAGATGAAAACAAAGGAGTTCTGGGATGAGAAAATATCAGATGGTAACATGAATCCATTGGACTAGAAATGATAAACCAGAAGATTACTGTAAGAAAATCTATGATTATGTACTTACTCTCCTTGCTTAGCTTCTTCAGTATATGTACAAGTATGGATAGTAAAATAATGGTAAAACAATGTATTACTAGGTAAGTTATACATACATATATGACAAAGAGATAATACATATAACAATAACAGCCCAAAAGGAGAAGAAAGGACAGAGCCATTTAGGAGTAACTAAATGGCTTGAAACCAAGTTAGTACAAATCTCAAGAAGATTCTGATGAATGAGCATGGAGAATCCCTCATGACTAACTAGAGATAGAAGTGTACACGGAAGCTCTGAGGACAGCCACCTGATAATTCAGGTATTCCAAAATCAGGGAAGCAACCATACCCACATACATAAAATCAACATGAAGAGAAATTCACTAGATCGAATCTATTACCAGAGTAATTAAAAAAGGAAAGCAGAATCACACCAATCCATTGCATCCTTTACTATGCAAACACACTGTCTTGGCAAAGGTTCTGCCATCCCAAGGGAAGGAGCCAGTTCTGCAAAGCCAGACTCTTGGGTAGAAGGGAAACTCAGTGTGGGAGGTAATTGCAGATAGGGCTCTAGGGATCCACAGGCTGCGACCAGCAAAACACAAAGGAGAAAGGGAGCACCAGAAGCACTAGAAGAGGCAACTCCCACCACCCTCCCCAAACCAAGAGCTCTGTGTCCCTATACCATGCTGCCCATTGTACTCCTCCAAAAAGAATGGCTATCAAGAAGTAAAAAAAAAAAAAAAAAAAAAAAAGACAAGACTGCAGGGGGAAAATAAGCCAATCTATATTGTTGATGGGGATGTTAAATAGCATAATCACTGGGAAAATTAGTAAGGATATCCCTCAAAAACTAAAAATATATGTCCCTTTGGACTGATCTATTCACTTTCTAGGCATTTCCCCCATATTGTTAAAAACTCTTTTCATGGTGATACATGCTTACCCATGTTTAAGGCAGCACACCTCATAATAGCTAAATCTTGGAAGGGCCTATGTGCTCATAAGAAAATGTGCACTTATATATAATAGAATGCCACTCAGCCAGAAAATGGGATAAATTTAAATCATTTCTAGAAAAATGAGTGCAATTTGAGACCATAAAACTAAATGAATTAAATCAGACATACAAACATACATATTGTATTGCTTCTCTCATAGTAATAAACCAACTATAAATAATTCAACATCAAAATAAGTGATGAATGATAGGAACTGGAGAGATAAAATATTTACAAATGGGAAAGGAATCTAGAAATGGAAGGAGGCAGAAAGTAAGAAAAGGACAAGTAAGAATTAAGATTATGCACATGCACCTACTCCCCACAATGAAAGTAATTGCTAAGTAGTACAAACACTTACTAATAAAATATTTAACATTTCATATGTATATGGTTAACCATAGTGAAACCACTAACAATGTGAGCACAGAAGGTCAGATATAGAAGACAGGATTGAAACCAAGAAAGGAAAGATTTCTTCAAAATAGCAAGGGGTGGGCTGAAGGGTTAGCTCAGTGGTTCTGGCGTGGAGACTCACGCCCACCAGCAATCAATACCACATACCACAGTGCCGGGCATAGTGGCTCACGCTTGTAATCCCAGCACTCGGGAGGCAGAGACAGGAGGATTGCTGAGTTCAAGGCTTGCCTGGGCTACATAGTGAGCTCAGAGCCAGCCTGAACTATAAAGCGAGACCCTGCCTCAAAAAAAAAAAAAAATAGCAAGGGGCCAAGAGAAATCAATTCAGCAGCTGCTATATGAAGCAAAGAAAGATAACATAAAACTGATGAAAGTAAATGAAGAAACACGAGATAATGAAAGTGACATTTAAAAAAAAAACTTCAAAGATGTAATGGAAGAAAAATTCCCAAGCAAGAGAGAAGAATTTGCTATACAGATGAGTAGGCAGTCATGATAAAAAAAAAAAAACACATGCAGACATATAATAATCAAGACTTCAGAAACCCAAAAGAAGAGTGAAATACTGGAAGCAGTTAGAAAAAAGAAACAAATCACACACAAAGGGAAACCCTTCAGAATCACAGCAGACTTTTCAACATAAAACCCTCAAGTAATAGAGAGCCTGAAAGTATTTCAAGATCTAAAAGAAAAACCCTCCAATCTAGATCGATGTATCTTGCAAAACTGTCTTTCCAAATGCACAGGGAAACAAGATACTTCCACATCAACTACAACAACAACAACAACAACAACAAAATCTGAGAAAGTTCATGAATACCAAACCAATTCTCCAAAAATAATAATGTACTAGAAAAGTACTAGAAATGTACTCTAAATAATGTACTAGAAAAGATAATGATGGTCAAAACTTCATGATCCCCAAAAGAGTGAAGCTAGTAGGCAAGGCAAGAAATTAAATGGAAAGAGGAGAAAAAATTAAAAATTAAAAGACCCAACAGGAAAATATTATGACAAAGACAAGTTGATATGATCTAACATATCAGTTATAACCATCAGTGTTAAGGCTCTCAATCCACCAATGATGTACTCAAGGACCACACATTCAAAAATAAATTCACAGACTGCTAGTAAAAGCATGAAAGACAAATCTCTATGCAATAGGAAATCACACACACACACAAAAAGCAGCAGAACCTATCTCATTCGCAGACAAAGTAGATTTCAAACCAAAACTATTTAAAGGAGACAAAGAATATCACTACATCCTCATACAGGGAACAACCCAAGAGAAAGAGATGACATTTATAAATATATATGCATCAAATACTAGTGTACTCAATTAAATAAAACAAAATTAATGGACAGGAAAACCAAATAAACACTAATACAATAGCAGTAGGTGACTTCAATACCCACTATCACAAATGGATAGGTAAAGTAGACAAATAACAAAATAAAATACTAGCAATGAACCAAACTTTTGAACAAATGGACTTAATACATGTCTTCAGAGTATTCCCCACACACATAAAACCAGCATATACATTCTTCTTAGTTACACACAGGTTATTCTGCAAAACAGAGCACATGCTAGCTCATAGAACACGTTGAAGTGAATGCGAAGGAACCGAAATTATCCCTGTATATTATGAGATTATAGTGCAATAAAATTGGAGATGAATAGCAAAAGAAGCCTCAAGGAATCAATCTAACAAAGGAAGTGAAAGCCCTCTACTCTGAAAACTACAGCACTCTGAAAAAGGAGATAGAAAAGGATATCAGAAAATGGGAAAACATACCTTGTTCCTGGATAGGAAGAACTTATATCATCAAAATGGCTATACTCCCACAACCATTATATAGATTGAATGCAATCCCAATTGAAATCCCAACATCCTATGTCACAGAGCTTGAGAAAACAATCTAAAAATCCATCTGGAACCAAAAGAGACCTAGAATAGCAAAAACAATTCTAGGCAACAAGGATATGGCAGGAGGTATCATGACCCCCAACTTGAAACTATACTATGAAGCCACAGTGCAAAAAAACAAATAAACAAACAAAAAACATAAACAAAAAGCCTGGTACTGGCAAAGAGACAGACCTGAGGATCAATGGAACAGATTAGAAGATCCAAAAACAACTCCAGATATACTAAGCCACCTAATCTTTGGCAAAGGAGTCAAATATCCTCAATGGAGGAAAAATAGCCTTTTTAACAAATGGTGCTGGAAAACTGGGTTACAACCTGCCAAAGACAAGCTAGACCTACCTCTTTCACCATACACTAAAATAAAATTAAAGTGGGTTAGACAACTAAATTTTTTTAATTGCATTCGTTATTGGTATAATTTGCATACATCTCACAATCACACATGACATTGGGGAATTTGTACCAATATATGACACAGTCAATTCTCATTTTTACCCATATCCCCACCCACACCTCCCCACCCCCTATATACATGTTATTTTTTTTTTTGAGACAGGGTCTCGCTTTGTAGTTCAGGCTGGCATGTTATTTTATTTTATTTCAGAATCATATTTATTCCTTCCCCTCATTACATCCCCACACCATATTTTCTTTGGAAATTTCCCATTCTAAAAAGATTGTCATACTACTAGAGCTCACTTGTATCTACCAGTGCTCATATCATCGAGAAGATCTGGTATTTGCCTATCTGTGCTCTATTGATTTCACTCCTTGGCATGTCCTGCAGGTGCATCCATTTGCACATAAATGAATCAATCTTGTTATTATTTATGGCAGAATAATACTCCATTTTATTTAAAAAAAACCACATCTTCTTTATCTCCTGCTAATGGGCATTTGGGTTGTTTAGACAACTAAATCTTAAAACAGAAACACTAAAATGGCTGGGAAAAAGTTAGGTAGAACTCTTGGAAAGACTGTCTTAGGAAAATATTTTATTAACAAAACCTCTATAGCATAAGAACTAGCAGAAGTAATCAACAACTGGGATCTCCGTTTATGAAAAAACTTCTGTATAAGAGAAACCACCAAGAACAAAAAGACAATCGACAACATGGGAAAACATTTCTATCAGCTGTTTCTCAGACAAAGGGCTACTATCTAGACTATACAAAGAGTTTTTAAAAATCAGCCCCCCCCAATCTAGAGATCCAATTCAGAAATGGGCATCTGAAATGAATAGACACTTTTCAGAGAAAGAAATAAAAGCAGATAAGAAGCATATGAAGAAATGTTTAACATCACTGGTCACTGGAGAGATACAGATGAAAACAACACTGAGATTTCATTTCACTCCACAAAGAATGGTTGCTATCTCAAAATTAGCCAGCAACAAATGCTAGCAAGGCTGCGAAGAAAAGGGAACACTTCTCCATTGTTAGTAGGAATGTAGACTGGTGCAATCACTGTAGATCTTTACAGTGTGGAATTTCCTCAAAAAACTAGAATTAGATGTCCCACTTGACCCTGCTGTTCCCCTTCTAGAGATATACACGAAAGAATTAAAAGGTTCATATTACAGCGATATATGTGCAGCTCAATTAATTGCAGCTCAGTTTGTGATAGCTAAATATTGGAAACAGTCCAAATGCCCATCAACTGGGGCCTGGATAAAGATGTGGGTTGCTTTTATAATATGGAGTATTAATTACTCTTCCATAAAGAATGATAAGTTTGAGTCATTTGTAATCAAATGGATGTACCTTAAGGACATACTTATAAGTAAAATAAATAGGTCACAAATGTGTAAATACCATATTTTTCTCTGGTATGAGAAACTAAAGATATAAGTGAGTTCTAGACTGCATGATAGATAATGTGAAAAGGAAAATATTCAAAGAGAAAATGGGTATGGGTAAGTAAGAAGAAGAAAAAAATGGTTAAAAAAAGGAAGCAAAGCTTATGTATATCAGAGGCAGGGGTTGTAGAGTGGGCAGAGAAATGGGAAAATGAGAATTAAGTCATGTCATATACTGGTACAAGTTCTCAATGTTGAGTGGGATCATGATGTGTATGTAAAATGTACCAATAAAATAAACTTTTGAAAAAGAACCCTCAAGAATTCAGTAATGCAAGGAAGTTGAATAACACCCTTCTGAACAACCAATGGATCACAGAAGAAATTAAAAAAGAAATAGTTTCTACAGTAAAATGATAATGCCAGTACAACATACAAGAAACTACAAGTCAAAATGAAATCAGTTCTATGAGGGAAATATATATCATTAGATACCCATACTAGGCAAACAGAGAACTAGCACAAAGAATCAACAACTAAAATCTCATCTTATTAAATTTCATCATATCTGCACAGCAAAAGAAACCACCAACAGAGTGAAAAAACAATCTATGATGTGGGAAGAAAAAATTTTACCAGCTGTTCTTCAGACAAAAGACTATGTAAATAGCCAGGTGTGGTGGCTCACGCCTGTAATCCCAGCACTCGGGAGGCAGAGGCAGGAGGATTGCTGAGTTCGAGGCTTGCCTGGGCTACATAGTGAACTGAGGGCCAGCCTGAACTACAAAGTAAGACCCTGTCTCAAAAAAAAAAAAGACTATGTAAATAAAAATATAAAGAACTTTTAAAACTCAGACCCCCAAATTTAAATATGCAATTCAAAAATGGGCATCTAAAATGAACATTTTTCAGGTGACAAAAATAGAAGCAGCAAATAAACATATAAAAGAATACACATCACTAGTCATTTAAGTGATGCCGATGAAAACACTAAAATTCCATTCCACTCCAGAAAGAATGGCTGCTATCAATAAATCAACCAATAACAAATGACGGCAGGGCTGTGGGAAAAAGGAAGGGGATGTATATTGGTTCAACCACTATAAAAATCAGTGTGGAGGTTTCTCAAAAAAACTAGTTACAAGACCCATTTGATCCTGCTATTTCCCTGCTGGGTATATTCACAAAATAATTAAAAGCTTCATAGCACAGTAATATATGCACACCCATGATTATAGCAACACAGTTTCTAATAGCTAACTCTTGGGAACAGTTCAAAATCCCATCAACTGATGACTGGATAAAGAAAACGTGGTTATTTTATAAAGTAGAATACTACTGAGCCTTAAAGAAAGATAAATGAGACATTTATAGCTAGATGCTCCTTGAGGCCATACTCATACTAGGACACACATGTGTAAATAATATAGTTTTTTTAGTGTGAGAAATTGAAGGGGTAAATGAGGTCCAAAATGTATGATAAGTGTTGTGAAAGAGAATCTGTGCTGCCAATCAAGCATAGTATTATGAAATAATGGAAACTACAGGGGACAGGCAGGGGAAAGCAAAGAGGTGAAAGAAAAAATTTGATCATAAAGAGGAAAAACTGAAAACAAAGCTTATGTATGTAGGAAGTTAGAGGGGTTGAAGGGAAGACAAAGGAATGAGAAAAAAATAAGAATCAAGATATAACACTCAAGATATATTGAAAATCTGTACAGGTACAAATTCTCAATGATAAATATGATCATACTGTACATGTAAAATATACCAATAAATTCAATAAAGAAAGAATGAAAGAGAAAGAGAGAGAAAAGAAAGGAAAAGAAGGAAGGAAGGGAGGGAGGGAGGAGGGAGAAAGGAAGGAAGGAAGGGAGGGAGGGAGGGAAGGAAGGAAGGAAGAAAGGAAGGCAGGCAGGCAAGCTGGAGTGGTTATATTACTATCTGAATGAATCAATGAGTAAATAAGTAAATGATGGAAATTTTCCAGGGATATGTCATTTAAAATGACAAAGATAATTTTTGATAAAAATAATTTAAGCAAAAACATGTATAAATGTGCATACACTTAATAAAGAAGCCTTCAAATAAATAGTTGATGTTGAAAGTAGAAATAGACAATTCAACAATAATAGGGATGTTGACTTTCTGTTTCAAAAATAAGGAGAAATAGGCTGAACGGAAAAGAAAACTACAGGCCAATCTCTCTAATGAACATTGACGCAAAAATCCTCAATAAGATACTTGCAAACAGAATACATAGAGTTATTAAGAAAATCATACACCCTGATCAAGTCGGATTTATCCCAGGAATGCAAGGCTGGTTCAACATACGTAAATCAATCAATGTAATATACTATATTAACAGACTCAAGGACAAAAACCATATGATTATCTCAATAGATGCAGAAAAAGCATTTGACATAATCCAACACCCATTTATGATCAAAACCCTACAGAGAATTGGAATCAATGGACTTTATCTCAATTTAATACATGCTCTTTATGAGAAACCAACAGCCAGCATCATACTCAATGGGCAAAAAATGAAACCTTTTACACTAAGGTCAGGAACAAGGCAAGGACGCCCGCTGTCACCACTCTTCTTCAAGGAAATATAAGCTCGGGACCATAACATACAAAGACTGGGCCTAACAGACATCTATAGAACACAATGTCTACAACAGCAGAACACTTCATAACTGCACATAGAGGATTCTTCAGGACAAACTATGTGCTAAACTAGGAAAGGCAGGCCTCAACAAGTTTAAAATTATTGACATCATTTAAGTATCTCCTTTGGCCACAATAAAGGGAAATTTAAATCAATTATGAAAATTTGAGAATTTGTACACAGTGCTAAATATCCATTAGGTTAAAAAGAAATCATGAAGTAAATTAGAAAATACTTTGACATGAATGAAAATTAAATAACATTCTAAAACTACAAACGCACACTAGAGAAAAATCAATAAAATCAAAATTTAGTTCTTCAGAAAAGTTAACAAAATTGGTAATCCTTTATCAAGTTAGACAGACCTACTTATAAAAAGATAGATTCAAATTATCTTAATGACAAAACTTCTAAGATCATTACCTACACATCATCGTGCACATTACCATGAACTGTATGCACCCATATTTGTGCAAGCTATGTGGAAACACAACTCAGTTTTGTAAATAAAAAACATCGTAAATTTAATTTCAAGCATTGGGAACTTTTTTATTTTTCCTAGTTAACTCCCTCCCTCTCTTTTGCTCTAGAAGGCTCCTTCCCCAATTTCACGGCCCATTACCCATAATACAGCTCTTTATTTTTCTCCTCTTTCAGTTATACTAACACAATAAATTTGAGATCAGTTACTCACATGTTTACTGATGGAAAAGTTGCTGCTTCAAGTTCATTCCAGCACATGTATACTATAAAATGTGTTCTGAGTGTGCAGTACTCACCTGTGACATTAAGGGATTTTCCTTTTTCCATATTAAAGAATATGAAACTTCCATGGAATCTCACCAATGGACACAATGATCTGAATCAAGTAGTTCATTTCAGAAAATACATTTGATCTTTTGCCCAAAATGGAGGAAGAAATATGGTAAACTAGACATCACCCCGGAAGTAATTGTACTAATTTATGTTTTGTTTGTCTATTGTGTACTTAAGGGGGAGATGGCAGCTGTCTGCAATTAAACCCAGTAAGAGTCACTTCCTGTGCAGGAGCGCCCCTGTCAGAGGGGCAGACACAGACACTTGCGGACTTTGCTGTCCCAAGCCCAGAACACAGCGTCTACCACAGAAGTACTGTTTGAACAGTCAGGTATGGAAGACTTTGGACCCAGTTTTCTGATGTTGTCAAGAGATGTACCCAAGTGAGGCTACTCCTGCAACCCATATATGCACATGTGTCAGAATGTGACTAGTCTGTGGGAAGTAAACTCTGAGATCACAATGTTTCTAACCATGCTTTGCCATTTCTTTACTGGTGTACACTACAAACTGCACAGCAAAACCACCCAGAGCTTCTGTCTGAGCTCAGAGGCTCTGCCTACAGCTCTCCTCCTCTGGTCCAGCGCTATGGGGAAAGTCTCAGCCTTTTCACACAGCATGTCCCTCACTGCTGGAGTTCTGGTCCTTTTCTCCTCGCTTAGGACAGCACACTGAACTTTCTTTGCTCCCACTTTCAGGAACAACTGATAAAATTTTTATTTATTTTAATGTCCCCACTAGTACAGGCTCTCCTCAATAAATCTAACACCTATGAACACATATTTATTCCACCTATCTTTGACTTGGCTCTTGTGTCACAAAATCCTCCATAGACTATGCTATTGAAATCATCAGTTTTACAACAATTATAACAACAAATAATATTTATTAAGTACTTTCTTTTTGTTTACCACTCTATTACTTTACAGAAGTTATCTCACTGTGCAACTAAATATATGTTTATATTTTCTAGGAGCATTTAAAATGCATTTGGATAAGGGTATTGTGGGTCACCATGAAAGAAACTTTTAACATACCAAAGAAATGTAAACTATAGAATAAAATATTTTAAAGAATTACAAAGGGTAGAACACTAAATTTATATAGGATACTATTAAACTTACATTTCTATTTATGGGAAATAAAGCTATTCCTGGTAGGCTGCATCTATTTTCTTTTTGTCCTATTTATTTATTACATCTTTCTCTAATTCCTAGAACTCACAACTTCAAATATGTCAAATAAATATATTCAGTAAAATCCTCTCATAAATATAGAAAGTAGGGGTTATGTTTTATGTTTTTGCATTAACTCCAAAATCCATTGTATGGAAAACCAGGCTGACATTAGTTTTGGTATGAGTACAGAAAAATAACATGAAACATGATTTTTACTAATATTTCACATTACAATTTTAAACTCTGGGCTGTTCTTGATCAAAATTGTTCTTTTATTATCAAGAATTACACTAGTCTCTGAAGAAACAAATTATCTGTTGGAAGCAGAAAATGATTGACTACTAACACTGAGAATTTATTTCTCATATCAATATTAATATAAGGGATATATTCATATTAATAACCACTCTAGAAACTAGTTTCACTTCTTCTACACATAATCAATAAACAGTATGTGCAAAAATATGGGTGCTAACAACAGTGATGTGGGTGTATAATATGAGGTCTCTTCCAGAAGATATCTGCTGCTGTCTCAAATATTCCGTTGCACCATGCGTTCAGCAGTTGTCACAGACATCTCTCATTGGGGGACTGGATCAAGGAAAACCATCGGACACATGGATGTCGCACAGCTGCAGCTCAGGACCTTCCACTTCTCACCAAAGGGCACCATGAAACCACTGTCCTCCTCCTTTAGGCAAAAAAGAATGAATCAACTATGTGATTATATTCATCTACAGTACACAGAAAACCATTTCACATTTCACTGTAGACAGCAAGAGCTAAACTTTTCATGACAGGAAAATGGCAACTGTATAAACATCATCATGCTCAAGATTGTTATCGCTGCAATTTTTCCATAGTCTATCATAATTCTATCTTCATGGCAGAATCAATTAGTGTAAAATGTCACAGAAAAATATTTTGAACCAAAATAAATGAATCAATGTTTGAACAACTATATTAAAAATTTGCGCTGGGTGTGGTGACTCACGCCTGTAATCCCAGCACTCAGGAGGCAGAAGCAGGAGGATTACTGAGTTCGAGGCTTGCCTGGGCTACATAGTGAGCTCAGAGCCAGCCTGAACTACAAAGTGAGACCCTGTCTCAAAAAAAAAAAAATTGCATATTCTCTCTAATAAAAAATAAAGTTTTAAATTACTATCTCGGGTTTCCCATGCAATAATCATATATGGAAAACAACTCAAATGGACAAAAAAACACTGTTTTCTAGAAAGTCCCCAAGTCACTTCATAATCTTCACTTGAATATTACACAAGACACTAGCCCTCTCTGACATAATGAATCACATGTATCCCATCTTTTAGAAAAGATCAGCTAAGATTTTAATCTAACAATATGCACTTATGTTGCCAGTGACAAAAGTGGGGTAAATGGGTACAACTGTACAGATGCATAACGTAAACGATGTAATGTTTTACACAACAAATATTTATTAAATTTTAGGATGTATATACATTTTGCTCTGGAATTATACAGCAAGAAGCTTATAACAGATATAACCAGCCAATCATAGAAATGTTTACCATATTACTACATTTACTGTATTTACTGCAATAGTCATTGTAATGGAAAAGATTATAAAATGGGGAAAAACTAAGCATGTACTCACACAAGGAAATTTTATTTCATGAACTAAAGATAAGGCTTCTGTACCAGGTGCACATAAATGTTGTACTAGATGCTCTTTAATAAATTATAATACAATGAAATATTTTAGTTATACAGATTATGAATGTGTGTGTTATGTTTGTGTATAAACACATATACATTTAAATGTATATGTGTTTATATATATATACATATATATATATATATTTCTGCAACAATTTTTCAGAAAATACTCATGATGCTGTGATATTTCCAAACTACCTTTCAAAGAAGAAAGTAATGATCAAATCTTTTAATTATAAAAAAATTTCTATGTTTTAAAATGAAAAAATTGTATGTATTTATCACATACAACATGATGACTGGAATTACACAAACTTGGGAATGGCTAGATCAAGCTAAATAACATATGTACTACTTCACACAGTTGTCCTTTTATGGGAAGAATATATTTTATTCTCTCGCACTTGTCAAGAATAGTATATCATTTTTAACTATACATATTTCTTGAATTCATTCTTCCCAACATAAATTTTATAACCTTTGACCAACATTTCCTAACTCCCTCTCCCATCAAACCTTTAAGATTGAGCCTCAAAGGAGATTTCAAAGGTAAAATAGGACATGTTCATGTAAATATTTTGACAATTATAGACCCACAAATCACAATTAGAGGGACGTGAAATTGAGGCCACGTGTGTGTGACATCGTGGTGAGCTTCGGTGGTGTCTATATTCCCCAGCACATATGCTCAGGAGGATGCACATCCCTACAGACCTTACACAGGGATCAGAAAATGTAACTGCCTCCCAAACAGCTTTCTCCCACAAGACGACAGCATCCTTTCAACCCAGTATTCAAACCTGTCCACTACAAATTCCGGGGGCATAGAGGTAACTCATAAGCTCAAAGTCTTCAGAATAGAATTTTTAAAAAATTTTTATTCTATTTACTGTGTTTAATACTGATACTGGCATGGATTGTATTATGGTAACAAACATAATGTGGTTGTTCTGCTCAAATACCTCCCATGATGTGTCAGAACTGACAACTCTCAAGGGTCATTACAGATTCAAGGAGGACACCCCAGGAAGGTGTCATATCCAAAGGTTCCCAGATAATAGAAAGAGACCAGCAACAAATATTGCCCTGTCATCAGGCAAAGGATAGCATTAGCAACAATGAAAGAGTAGAAATGAGAAAATACACAAAAAAACAGTCACAAAGATCACCACCACAGGGAACCAGAGAAAAGGGAAATAGGGCTAACTGAAACTCAAACACCAGGACTCTTGGAGATGGTAACTAAAGTGGATCTAGTAAAATGGAAATCAGAACACATCTCTGAAATCAAAACAGGGATACTGTCCACAGTGAAAGACATCATTAAAGAAGAGATCAGCGAGATGATAGAATCCAAGATAGCAGAAGCAATGGAACCATTTAAACAGCTTCAAGTGAACCTCCAGGGAATGATGAAGGAGAACAAAAGCTTGCAAAGTAGGATGAATGAAGCAGAGAACTGAATCTCAGACCTAGAGGACAGCATAGCAGCCAACGAGCAGGAAAGATAATAATCTACGGAAAACAGCAAGGGACCATGAGAAATCAATTCAACAACTTCTAGATGACTCAAAGAAAAATAATATAGGACTGATTGGAGTCACTGAGGAAGCGGGAGACAGTGTAAAAGAAATGAAAAAGCTATTGTCAGAGATAACAACAGAAAACTTCACAGGAAAAGAAATAGACATACAGATAAATGAGGCCTACCAGACTCCAAAATGTCGTGACATAAAAATATCTAAACCTAGACATATAATTATCAAGGTTCCAGATGCACAACAAATGAATGAAATACTGAAAGCAGTGAGAGAAAGGAAGAAAATCACCTACAAAGGGAAGCCCATTAGGATCTCAGCAGACTTTTCAACACAAACACTCAACTCAAGGAGAGTGTGCAGAGAAGTATTTCAAGCACTGCAGGAAAACAACCTCCAACCTAGACTGTTGTATCCTGCAAAACTATCATTCAGAATAGACAGGGAAATAAGATACTTCCATGAAAAAGAACACCAGAAAAACTTCACAAATATGAAACCTGCACTCCAAAACATCGTAAAGAACTTCTTGGAAAAAAACACAGAAAATTCCGTACCTACAAGACCCAGGAGAGAGAATTCATTGGGGCAAACAAGAAACTAAATAGAAAAGGGGAAAAGCAAAGAAGAAAAGAACCAAGAACAGGGAAACATGGCAGCTCTGAATATGTCCATATCAGTCATAACCATTAATGTCAATGGCCTCAATGGGCCAATGAAAAGACACAGACTAGCAGATTGGATCAAGAAGCAAGATCCTACAACCTGCTGCATA